>CM060900.1:540295345-540587845 GCA_030762935.1 Hymenopus coronatus | reverse complement strand
GGCAAAGCTTGCTATAATTTCTCATGGTGTAATGTGATGCAGGTAGGCAAAGCGTGATATAGTTTCCCATGGGGAAATGTGATGCAGTTAGGCAAAGCTCGTTATAATTTCTCATGGCGTAATGTGATGCAGTTAGGCAAACTCGTTATAATTTCCCATGGGGAAATGTGATGCAGTTAGACAAAACTTGCTATAATTTCTCAGGTGTAATGTGATGCAGTTAAGCAAAGCTCGTTATAAATTCTCATGGCGAAATGTGACATCACCCTGAAGTAGTTTACTCGTGTAACTGCAGCAACTTAGCACCGTTTCCGATCAGGTATATAACTCGCTGGCGTAAGCTGTTCCAGATTACCTCTAGAAGCTAACTGAGTCATTTGGTTTCTTTAATGGTAAATACTAACGTCATGCTTAATTTTTACTTTCTCTATACGTACGATGTACATAATAGAGAAGGTATTGTATTGTACCCAAAAACTCGATACCAAATTTCACCGGTAATACATATTTTGACACCCCCGAATACAAAAAAAAAACAAAACATTTTTAAAAAAAATGTCCGTTAGTGTCTGCTGGCGGCATAGCTCAAAAACGAAAAGTCCATTAAATACCAAACTGGGTATTTAAGTTTGGTATCTTCCAAGGATGCCGCACGAGGATTTTCAGGAAAATCTCCTCACCCCCAACTACCCTTTACATGGAAAAAATTAAGAAAATGGTTTTCTCAAAAATGGCTCTAAGGATTTTGATTAAAAGTCTTATATTTAAGATTTTTACCTGACAAATAAAATGTATATCTTCAATTTTTTGGGAATAGCCTCTGAAGACTACTTTATTCTGGATGAATTTTACGGATTTTGCTAAACCGTAACAGATGGACAAAAACTTACTACACATAAAGCGTAGAGCACGTTAAAACAAACAATTTATATTATACACATTTTTTTCGTGGAGTTGATCGGCTTTGGTTTCAGCTTTAAAAAACTTTTGTCATACAGGAATTTGTCAACTCCTGTCCGTACAAACAAAGGAACTTCAGTCACATAGCAACCAGCTTTTGACTATCACTTTAACCTATGCTACTCCTTTATTTCGCTTCTACTTACAAGAAAGCAAGTACTAATAATTATAAGTATGCTATTTTTTCGATTAGCATGAAGTAAATAGAAGCATAAGCTTTCTAACAATAATTTGTTGCAGAGATGTAGAGAAAATGATGTGAATGTCTTATTGGCTACTGCATTCTCACGGACATATGATGTTGACTTGAGCAAAGGTTCACACGAGTTTCTCTGATAACTTCACTTGGCTGTCAAATGCACGCATCTCCCCGTTTCTTTCAACTTGCCTTTTAAATTCTCTTACGTGGTATTAATATACTTATCATCTCTACATACAACACTTTGTTAATTATTAGGTATATTTATAAAGGCTACCGCTTCTACGAAAAAATGTTAGCACCATATAAAGGTCCCCTTGTCTCTCTTCACACGTCATTCTGAAGCACTAGCATGATGTGCTTTTGTTACGACTTCTTGTTCTACCTTTGGGTCGTCAGACATAAAGACTCGGGCCGTGAGCCCAGACGGATTATAATAATGTAGAAATCCTGCACAAAGCCATCTTAGAACCAAATATTCTCACTATCTGCGATTTATTTAATATAAATTGTGTGTAAGTGTTGCACGTCAGTTTCAGTTTTCAGGTCCCGAGAATGTCCTACATTAACAATACCCTTCTTCTCATTTATCGACATGCCACAGTTCTCTTATGTATTATATGTAGTGCTTTGCCAATCAAAGTTAACAAAAATGAATTAGCTTGATTCATTTAAAGAAGCAAATAACCGTTATTGTAATGGCATGGGAATCTATTCGTTATATGCATTAAGACACGGGCGGGCGGGCATATTTTATATGCTGCTACACCGATTTTGAGCAAACTTGACACAAGGCAAAAATTACTGTCTAGCTTAGAATTTGACATTTCACAGAATTATTCATTTTATGTTATGTAATGGCCGCACATTTTTGCGAAGCCATCTATTTGTCAACACATATCCATATAACTCGAGCATTGCCTATACAAGACAAATAATTACTATTAAACATTTAAACATATCTTGGGATATGATAGCATGGATGAAAAATTGGCAAAGCTTCGAAGTACATCATATCAAAGGCATCTTATTTATCTGCGAGACACCGTGGATTTAAACACAGTTCACGGCCTACAAATATTTTGCCTTTCTTTAGTTTCGTTCTTCTTGTTTTTCTTAGTACAACTATTCACTCAGTAGTATATTCTGCAATAATTATTCACAAAAACGCTCCCTTTTCTTTTTCGTGTTCATGAAAAGAGACGTAGTTTGTAAAGACGAGTCTATCATTTTGCTTTGTTTTACCTACTACGGCATGTGTAAGTGTTTCAACAAGAATAAGGCTTTGGTTAGAATAGGTAGAGACAGTCGTGTGAATTTAACCGTGACAGCGGGAAGACTATGTGCAGTGCTGCAGTTGAAAACGTGAACATCACGTTGAATCATTGCTTTTAGGGGTTGGCCGACACACGCTAAAATAACATTGTAACAAAAAACCTCTTTTATCTCTCATACAAACTATGCTTTATTTCTTTCTCTCATTAAAATTAGATCCGTTCACAAATCATTGTCTTTTTTCCAATGCTTTCTAGACAATTGACGTCCGGGGCTGCGGCTACTTCTGCGCACTTCAACTGCTCAGTCAACTGCTTCTCGCTATGTACCCCCAGTTGAAACTGAAGCTCTATGCCGGCCTCGTTCCCCTTTTTATACCTCTCGATCATGTACCAGGAAACTTCCAGAAGCAGTCGCATTGCATTCACTCAGGTGTAACAATGACGACTTCGACGTCAATGAACTTTCCGCCAGTACACGTGTTCACTCGCACATGTGCAACAATAACAGCTGCGAAGTCAAAAGAACTTGCCGCCGGTACAGGTGTCCACTAACGCAGGTTAAAAATGGATGCCGATAATCAGCTATGACTTCCGAAGCAAGCCGTTGACATACATTCGGTTATTATGACCGCAGAGCGTAGTCTCAATATTGTCGCAATCCTCTGTCAAATATAATGTTTTGACCAACAGGACAAACACACAAAGGATTCCTTGTAGGCGAGGATTAAGGAAAGCCTCTAACCATGAGTTATCTTCCTTATTGGCAAACGTGTCCTTGAGTGTGAGAAGAGAGATGTGGATGCTGTGTTGGACGTGCTGGACCAACTTAACCAGAAAGTCACGTAAAGCAGTCGCACTATTAGCACCTTTATATTTTTTAACAGAGAAAACATTTCCAAATGTTTAGACGTTAACGGAGGCCAATTTCAGGATTTAATAAAGTAATTTAAGCAATCACCTGAGTAATTCAACTTGTTTGTTTAGTACTATTTTGTACTAATTTATAAATACTTCAAAGCAAACTTTATAACAGTTCAACATTTCATTTTAGGAAAAAAAAAGTTTTTAACAGAAAATGCTTAGTTTACTGTGGGAAACCAGAGCATACAAAAATTATCATTATTTCCTACAACATTCTGAAGTAGAACTTTGTTGCACCATAAGGAACTCCGTTGTTTTTTTTTTTTTGTTTTTTTTTGTTTTTTTTTTGTAGTGTTTATCGTCCTCTTTAACTACTAATGGCACCGCAGGCGGTAACACTGATGATACATAATTGATGATAGAGCACCGGTGGAATGCGATGGCGGGGGAAACCGGAGTAAACTCTCCGCCCCAGCGCCGTTTTGTCCACCACAAATCTCACATGCGGTCGCTTGGGATCGAACTCCGACCATCTAGGTGAGAGTCGAGTGGTCTAACCACTCGGCCACGGCGCGGCCAAGGAACTCCGTGAAAATACATATTCTCCGTATCACAATTTTGGATTTGGAATACTTGGCATTTGGTTTGTTACTGTTCTGCAGCACCTTATATGGGCCACCTAAAGGTACTGAGTCCTCTTCATTCTGGATGACTTTTGCGTAACTGGTAAACTGAAGAGATGAACTACTCAGAAAATGTAGGGCCCTTAAAACGGACAATTTATGTTCTATAAACCTTTTTGTGGAGTTAACCATTTCCGATATATTCCGTGTTATTGGTTTAACTTTTTTTTAGCGAACAGCTTTTATAGGATTTGACTATTGCTTTAGCCTCCCTTGTACGTACAAGAAAATAAAATAATAGGTAGTAAGCAACCTCTGCCCACGTTTCTCCATTAGTACGAAGTAGATGGAAGATGTAAGTACAGTTTGTTGCTGAAAAGGTGCATCTGAATAAAGCAAATCATTTTTTGGATTCATTATTAATCACTTTGCTGCTTGTACCTTACGGTTTATTGTATTGTTTCCAAATTTGTAATATGGATTTATTAACTTTAGTCAGTTAAAACACAAAAATGTTTTCTATACATGTCACCGAAGTTTTTAGCTTTTTCAATGTTCTTATGGAGAATCATGACTTTTTAACTGAATTTTAATATTTTTAACTATTCATCAAAAATTTTCAAACCCATAATTTATGTACCTGTCCTGAAAAATTCGAGGTTATACAAGTTGCAAACTGTCGTCCATAAAGCGTTTTGAATAGTCAGAAATGGAGAAAAGAGAGAGAGAGAGAGAGAGAGAGACAGAGACAGAGAATGGAAAAAGAATGGGCTTTAAATTTTAGTGTAGTGCTCACCTAACTGGTACCTAATTAAATTTACTGAAACAGCAGTTTGTGGTTTTAAAATTGTTGATATTAAAGCAATTTATGGCACTTAAGTAGAAATTATACCATAGTAAAAGTGCAAACTTAGCCAATTTAGAGCTTCTACGTTTTGCCCTATCTAACACACGTGTACGAAGATCATCAATAATAGCAACCTCTTGAAATATTCCCCAAAACAATCTTTGTCATACCAAGAAACTTGGGCACCTAGACGCTCTTCATTTTTAATGCTGCCACGGTGCTGGATGCATCTGAAGCACCGACCGAACAACTGTTGTGTAAGGTGTTGAGGCACAACATTCCTATCCTTCCGTTTAACAGCACATGGCGTAAGACCAGACGCTGGAATTCAGTTTGAGGCTAAATGACTCATCTTAGCAACAAATGGTAAGAACACAAAAAAGCTCATCTTCTGTAGCTCTACCTCGCTATTCTAATTGTAGAAGTAAACGATAAAAGGGTGCTGACATATTCGCAATCAAACATTTTACTAGTTTAGTTTTTGTTTATGCAACCATGCACTTTAGAGGAAAATGGTACAGGAGCTGCTGTTCCAGTCTGCGCACTCATACCCTAACAACCTTGAATAATTCCATTTTCATGCAAATATATCTGACATTTTAATCAAAATCTTTACAGCCATTTTTGAGAAAATCGAAAATTTGGAAAAAATTATATTTTATGGGCAGTTTGGGGTGGTAGAGATATTGAAAATCCTCGTGTTGCATGTTAGGAAGATACTCAACTTCATACACACAGCCACGCTGACTTACAGGAACACACACGTATCTTTTTCTAAAAAGTTGTTTTTGGATTCAGGATACCTCAAAAGATATATTTCCTGTGAAATATCAGTATCGAATTTTCGAATGGAATACATTATTATGCGCGCACGATTTCCTGGGCACTCGGCTCCCTCGTCTGTTTTCGGTAGGTTGCGCTTAATTTCGGAAGCAGAGCAGAGCAACAGTATTGAGGCTTTAAGTACGTCATATATGAACATATAGTGACTTCAGGTTCTAGAGCTGACGCACAATCACACGCGCTGTGTCCATCTAGTTGGCGGGAGATTTTCACCATAATCAAAGAAAGAACCACTCTTTGGTTGACAACACTGCGAAAAGTTTGCTCTTGCCCAAGGAAAGTACTTTCTCCATCCAATATCAATAACGATGTCAGAGTTCCTTAAATTGCTATGTGCTGTATATGGCAGAAAATCTTGTTTTGCACTCACATTGCTTTCTCTACTCTCCATCGAATATACAACCCTACTTACGAAAGATAGAGTCACACTGAAAAACTCAATGCCACATTCGAGATTTGAACCACGAATTTCCTAGTCTCTGTCCAGTTTCTCTAACCACTATGCAATCATGACATTAAATTCACCAGCTGACACGCATGTTTGACGGTAAAGCAAAAGGCGAGCTCAGTTATTTTGAGATGACATACCCCAATGGTGATTTACAATGGCGTATGGGCTTCATTGTGTAACTAACTATTGGGTCAACTAGTGTTTCATACTAGCCGTGTGTAGGACAGGAGTTAGTGCCATTCCCACTAACCTCATATGTGTTTCATTCACAAGACTTTCTCTGCATCTGTGCAATCAATTATTACTAAAGAGCTTATTCTTCTATTTACTTCATGCTAATGAAGAAAATGGCGTTATTACTTGCTTCCTTGTAAGTAGAACGGAAATAAGGGAGTAGCATAGCCTACAGAGATAGTAAAATAATATAAAACCTGGTTACTATGTGATTGAAGTTCCTTTCTTTGAATGACCAGGAGTTGACAAATTTTCGTTTGAGGAAGGTGTAAACATTTTAAAACTGAAGCCAATAACAAGCAATATTTAAAAATGGTCAATCCCATGAAAAATGTAAATAACATAAATTATGTGCTTTAATGAGCTTAACATTTTTTATTCCGTCAGTTTTTGTCTATCTCTTACGATTTACCAGTTATGCAAAATTCTGCAAAATTTATCCAGAATAAACGTGTCTTAAGAAACTTTCCTGAAAATTCAAGATGTATGCTGTGTTTGCAATGTAAATATCTGTAATATAAGATATTTTAATTAAAATCGTTAGAGCCAACTTTGAAAAATAAAATTTTTCGAAAACTTTTCCATGTAAAGGGGAGCTGGGGGAAGATTATCTGGAAAATCTTCGTGTCGCATCCTTGGAAGATACTGAACCTAAATACCAAGTTTGGTATTCAATACAATATAATACCTTCTCTATACACTATGTACATAGTACGTGTAGAGAAATTAATAACCAACAATTTACGGTTAAGCTCATAATTATAATATTCTAATAAGATGTATTGAGTAATTGGAACACGGTAGCACAGTTTGCTATGCTGTGTTTGGAAAGATACCGTCTCATAATATTGTAATAAGATGTATTGAGTAATTGGAACACTGTAGCACAGTTTGCTATGCTGTGTTTGGAAAGATACCGTCTCATAATATTGTAATAAGATGTATTGAGTAATTGGAACACTGTAGCACAGTTTGCTATGCTGTGTTTGGAAAGATACCGTCTCATAATATTGTAATAAGATGTATTGAGTAATTGGAACACTGTAGCACAGTTTGCTATGCTGTGTTTGGAAAGATACCGTCTCATAATATTGTAATAAGATGTATTGAGTAATTGGAACACTGTAGCACAGTTTGCTATGCTGTGTTTGGAAAGATACCGTCTCATAATAGTGTAATAAGATGTATTGAGTAATTGGAACACTGTAGCACAGTTTGCTATGCTGTGTTTGGAAAGATACCGTCTCATAATATTGTAATAAGATGTATTGAGTAATTGGAACACTGTAGCACAGTTTGCTATGCTGTGTTTGGAAAGATACCGTCTCATAATATTGTAATAAGATGTATTGAGTAATTGGAACACTGTAGCACAGTTTGCTATGCTGTGTTTGGAAAGATACCGTCTCATAATATTGTAATAAGATGTATTGAGTAATTGGAACACTGTAGCACAGTTTGCTATGCTGTGTTTGGAAAGATACCGTCTCATAATAGTGTAATAAGATGTATTGAGTAACTGGAACACTGTAGCACAGTTTGCTATGCTGTGTTTGGAAAGATACCGTCACTGCTGTCTGGCAATGAAATGTGCCACAAGCGACCACTTTGCAGTAATGGAAGCGTGACACAAGTGAGGCTGGACCCTCGATTCACTATCACCTAAATAACGCGATGAAACACATATATGTGCCAGAACTGCAGGGATAATCAGATGCGCTTGGAAAAGAACCTTACAATAGATTTTGAATATGGTAAGCAGCCTTTAAGGTTTGATTAGCATTTAGCCAGCACAACGCCCAAAAAATGTTTTACATCCATCCTATGAGAATCAAGCATTCCAAATACGTGTGCTACTGTTTTCACACTCACATAAAAAGTGAACATGTTTGAGAACAAGTAGGTAGAATGTAGATAAACTTATGTTCTATCCCAGAAATCTCTTGCTTCCGTTTAAACACATTTCATCTGTTGATGAATTGTTCTCAGTTCCTCTTTAAGAAAAACTATTTTAGCTGAAGTTCCCCCGCCGAAAGTGACCTAGTTTAAATTTCTCTTGCACAAAGGAAACCTGTCCCAGCACAACGCAAAACATCTTAAGCTTCCGGCGAGTTTATGCAATATTCCCGACAGCGCGTTTTTAATATCTTTGTGCCTCTGGGATAATTAAAAAGCATAACACTTTGTTCCTTTCGACGGTAAAGGCAACACGAGGAAACCACCCCATACACTGCACTAAAACATGGTTCGTGTGTGTGAGCGTGTGGTTTTGTTGCGTGTTCAAACCCGCTTTGTTGAATATAAATATTTATATTTGTAACACTTTATTGCGAACAGAGAGAGAGAGATGACTGCAGAGTTCAGAGTAATCAAGCAATGCAGGTGTTGGGTTTTCTAAAACGTGTTATACTTGTGTATTTGAATCTGTAGAAATATAAATTACCTTCCAAATTCCAAAAACGCCCACTGAGCTTATTTACAATTCCTACTTGCACCCCTGACATACACGCCACTGCCTTTGTCTTAATCACACACACGCACACACACACGCACACACACGCACACACGCACACACACATACACACACACAGACACACGGTCAAAGACAATCTGGGCCTGCGTACTGGCGGAGTTTACAAAATCCTATGCGAATGTGGAAAACTTAAATCGGCTAGAGGGGGAGAACTGTGGAAGAGCGCATCAAAGAACACCAACGCTGCATTAGATTGGGCTACCCAGAAAAATCTGCGGTGGCATAACATATTTACGATGCTAGCCATAAGATCAAATTTTCATCCACCAAAATAATAGAAAACTCTACCGGATATTATGACAAACTTATAAAAGAAACAATATACATAAAAGCAAACAAAAATAATTGTAATAAAGACGGTCTGCAAATAAGCAAAACATGCCTACCTATAATTGAAAACCGCTTGCCCCATCCTCCTCAAACCCCATTGGCCAGTGCCGACCAATGACACTGCATGAAGCGGCCCTTTAGCCTTCCCCTCCAGGTATAAATACCACTGCCAGAGCAAAGATCGACTGGGACGCAGCCGTCCTAGACCTAAACCAAACCGTGGACCCGCGACCTCGCATCGATTCCATTGAAGCACTGGAAGCGGCAGCCACGGCTTTCTCCCGACAAATCCTGAATGTGGTACGCGCGCATAACTACCGCATCCCATCTGACAAACCTAACCCGAAAACCATACCCAACGAACTCCGACAGCTGCTAAAAGCCAAGGCAACCGTACGGAAGCTATGGCAGCGCTTCCGCCATCCCAGGATCCAAACAGTGTACCAGCGGTTCAAATCCCTGGCAAGGCGCCTGCTTCGCGCGCACCGCAAAGCGGCCTGGAAACACACAATGGCAAATGTAAACCTGGAAGAGAAACAACCCTGAAGGATCATCCGATCCCTCAGGAAAGATAAAAGTCAGTTCCAGCATCCCGTCATGGTACCCGTGGGAGACTCTCTTTTGAGCCCCAGGATAAAGCCACGGATTTCGCAGACTATCTGGAGTCTCAATTCGAACCCCGCGAAGACCCCCAGGACGAGGACTTTACGAACTCGTGGAAGCGACGGTAGACTACCTCTACGAGGAGCCCCCGCCGCCCCACGCTGAGATCCGCATTCCCTTAGTCACCCCGAAATAGGTGGCCTCCCAACTCAAAAACCTAAAGCCTAACAAAGCCCCTGGACATGACGGCGTCACGGCGCCTATGCTCCAGCACCTACCCCGATAGGCCGTAATCCACCTGACGTGGATTTACAATGTATGCCTACATCTACGTCACTTTCCAACGTCTTGGAAGGAGGCGAGGGTAGTATGCATTTTGAAACCCGGCAAGGACCCGGTCTTCCCGTCAAGCTATAGATCTATTAGCTTAATTCCGATCGTCTCGAAAGTATTCGAGCGGTTACTCCTACCTCGCCTCACCCCTCTCTTCGAGGAGAGACTCCTACTCCCGGATCACCAGTTTGGTTTCCGTACTGGACATTCCACAACCCTACAGTTGCTGCGACTGGCTGAAAAGGCTGCCCTGGGCTTCCAGGACAACTTCAAAACAGTCGCGGTGCTCTTGGACGTGGAAAAGGCCTTCGCTACCACGTGGCATCAGGACTCTAGTACAAACTCAAGAACGCAGAAATCCCTCCCCCCTACCTTCACCTGCTTAGTAGCTTCCTTCGGGACCGCACTTTCAGGGTGAGGGTGGAGGGGAGGCATTCCACAGTCAGACCCATAGCGGCGGGAGTGCCGGAAGGCAGCGTGCTGTCGCCGTTACTCTTTGCCGCCTACATGTCCGACTTCCCCACAGAACCCAGTACTGTTACGTGCCAGTATGCCGACAATGTCCTCATAATGGCACGTAACAAGAACGCCCGTTATTGCTTCCCCCCGCTACAGAGACAGCTCCAGGCCATAGGCAGATGGAGTGAACAGTGGCGGATGGCCATCAGCCCGCAGAAGAGCTGAGCTCTACTGCTGGCTAAAGTCCGTGGCTGGCGGCCGGAGAGGTCCCTGAGGTTGCGGCGGCGGCGGATCCCCTGGGTCCGCATCGCCAAATACCTCGGAGTCCTCCTCGACCGCGGCCCTTACTTTCACTCCACATGTCAGGGAGGAGGTCGGTGTGGGACACGCTGCCCTCCGGCAGTTGTTTCCCATCTTCCGCTCCATCATGCCTACACACCTAAAACTACGGCTGTACCGCGCGGTCATCCCGCCCCTGATGCTGTACGGCTGCGAGGTCTGGGGTTCGGTGGCTCGTTCCACCATCCGCAGACTACAGACCGTGCAGAACACGGCACTGAGGATGATATATGGCACAGACCGTAGATTCCCGTCCCACATTCTCCATTCCCATTCCGGAATCCCTTACATAGTGCTCGTTGTGCGAGAAAGAGCTCGCACAATATACACTAAACTTGCTCCTCACCCAAATCCTCAGGTGAACACTCTCGGTCTTTACGACCACACGCTGGCTAGGGGACGCGTAAGCTACCGCCTTCCCAAGGACGCCTTGGGATGGTAGTTTTCGGCCGCCTCTCCCTTCTTTACAGTATTACCCGCCAAGTTAAGCAGCATCGGGCCCAATCACAACTCGGATGGGTCCAGTTGCTCTCCGACCAGATTCTGCAACACTGGCTTTCCCCCACCCCGTACCTACATCCTTTCAGTTCTCCCCGCTAGCTGGCACTGCTCTCCTTGACAGCCCGCAAGCGGCTGGCCAAGTTAAGCAGCACCGGGCCTGGTCCCTCTCTGGGTGGGTGACCACTCCGGTAGGTAAGCCAGCCCGCGCCGGCTGCACAAAGGGAAACACCCTGCCCACATTACTTTGACACAGACATAATCGCTTGCACAAGACTACGTCTTTAATATCACACGGGTAAATCTGCGAGAAAAACGGATAGGTACCGTGGTGATTTGCCCCCGCCTGAGTACACTCCTGGCTACTTCACTGCAGTTCCCTGGGAATGAAAGCTTGGAAATTAATCCAACGCTTACCTGGCCCACGTCCCGAGAAGAAACATTAGTACCCTATTTATTTAATAATTATACTCGTGTGAGATACCAATCAGGTGTGGAACTTAGTTGTGTAGTATGGGGTAAAAAGTCGGATGCCATATTTAAGATTCAAAAAGGGGTAATTAGAATAATGTACCTGGGATGAGCTGTTCAATGTTGGCCACAGCCATAGTCCTATTACCGCACGTTTCTTCTTTAGTGGCTCATCAGACGCTGTCTTGCCATTTTTGACAATTATACAAGATCAACCTAGCATTTTGACTAGAAAAAACAAATTCCAAGCATAAAGTTTGATAACTTTCTTGTACGTGTGTTTACAAACAGAACACGATACTGCCATCCTGCTACAGCCTTCTTTCTGATAGATTTATCTCCCTATTGGCTGACTGTTCCTTAGAAATGCTCTGTCATAGAAAGTGGACGTAACCCAGTGCAGCCCTTTACATAAACACATTTTTAACACAGTTTTAGATGAAATTTAAATGTGAAACTTTAGGTGTCAAAATAATGTGTAAACCTGATAACGTTGAGTAGCTAGTTCTTTAGAAGTACCCTCTGACAGTAAGTGGGCGTAACCCAGTTACACAAACACATTTTAACACACTTTTAGACGTAATTTAAATCTGAAACCTTAGTATTATATTCTTATGGTATTAAACTATTCTAAGCTAATAAACAGACAATTGATTTTTTAGCCCCAGCCCTTAAAAAAAGGTAATACACTTTTTCGAAATAATTTTTCTATTTTGAGAAATGAATTATTAAATTTCGGAAAATCAAGAGTTTTGGAGAATGCGAGAAGTAATAATTGTTATACACTAATTAGCGCAAATATAAAAAGACAATATACCATATCTAATTGTAGCTCGTTTTCTGTAAAACTGGAGGTTTTTAATGTGAATATCTTTAAAAATGTATTATGTGGCTCATTTTTATTATAGCAATGAATCTAAAAATTTAAAAATATTTAAATAACCATTCAAGCTAGGATTTTTAGACTTGCTAAAAATGTCACCATTATTGTGAATAATGACTGGTATGATATGGTGGTAATGGTGATAATGATGGGGGTAGTGGTAATGATGGTGGAGGTAACGATGGTAGTGGTGGTAATGATGGTGGTGGTAAAGGTGGTTGTGATGATGGTGGTAATGATGGTTGTGATAATAGTGGTGATGCTAAAGATGGTTGTAATAATGGTAGTGGTGGTAATGGTGGTTGTGATGATGGTGGCACTGATGGTGGTGGTAATAGTGGTGGTGGTGGTAATGTAGTGATGATGATGGTGGTGGTAATGGTGGTTGTGATGATGGTGGTATTGTTGGTGTGGTAATAGTGAAGGTGGTGGTTCAGATGGCGGTAATGATGGTGGGGGTGGTGGTTATGATGGTGGTGGTTGTGGTGGTAGTAATGATGATAGCGGTGGTGATGATTGTGGTGGTAATGATGGCAGTGGTGGTGGTGATGATGGTGGTGGTAATGGTGGTTGTGATGATGGTGGTGATGGTATTGATGGTGGTAATGATGGTAGTGGTGGTAATGGTGGTTGTAATGATGGTAGTGCTCGTAATGGTGGTTGTGATGATGGTGGCACTGATGGTAGTGGTAATAGTGGTGGTGGTAATGATGGTGGTGGTAATGTAGTGATGATGATGGTGGTAATGATGGTAGCGGTGCTGATGATTGTGGTGGTAATGATGGTAGCGGTGGTGATGATTGTAGTGGTAATGATGGTGGTAATGATGGTAGCGGTGGTGATGATTGTGGTGGTAATGATGGTAGCGGTGGTGATGATTGTGGTGGTAATGATGGTGGTAATGATGGTAGCGGTGGTGATGATTGTGGTGGTAATGATGGTAGCGGTGGTGATGATGATGGTGGTGGTAATGATGGTGGTGGTGGTGATGATGATGGTGGTGGTGGTAATGATGGCAGTGGTGGTGATGATGGTGCTGATAATAATGGTGGTGGTGGTAATGATGGTGGTGGTAATGATGGTGGTGGTGGTGATGATTGTGGTGGTAATGATGGTGGTGGTGGTGATGATGATGGTGGTGGTAATGAAGGTGGTGGTGGCGATGATGGTGATGATAATAATGGTGGTGGTGGTAATGATGGTGGTGGTAATGATGGTGGTGGTGGTAATGATGGTGGTGGTAATAATGGTGGTGGTGATGATGGTGGTGGTAATGATGGCAGTGGTGGTAATGATGGTGGTGGTAATGATGGCAGTGGTGGTGGTGATGATGGTGGTGGTAATGATGGCAGTGGTGGTGATGATGATGGTGGTGGTAATGATGGTGGTGGTGATGGTGCTGATAATAATGGTGGTGGTGGTGGTAATGATGGTGGTGGTAATGATGGTGGTGGTGGTGGTGATGATGGTGCTGATAATAATGGTGGTGGTGGTAATGATGGTGGTGGTAACGATGGTGGCAATAATGATGGTGGTGATAATGATGTTGGTGGAGGTGATGATGGTGGTGGAAATGATGGTGGTGGAGATGGTAGTGGCTGTTTTGGTGGTGGTTGTAATGATGATAGTGTGGTGATGATGATGGTGGTGGAAATGATGATGGCGGTAATGATGTTGGTGGTAGTGATGATGATGGTGATAGTGATGATGGTGGTAATGATGGTCGTAATGATGGTGGTAGTGATGATGGTGGTGGTAATGATGACAATAGTAGTGGTAATGATGGTGGTAGTGATGATGGTGGTAGTAATGATGGTGGTAGTGATGATGGTGGTGGTAATGATGATAGTGTGGTGATGATGATGCTGGTGGTAATGATCATGGCGGTAATGATGGTGGTGGTAGTGATGATGATGGTGATAGTGATGATGGTGGTGGTAATGATGACAATAGTAGTGGTAATGATGGTGGTAGTGATGATGGTGGTGGTAATGATGACAATAGTAGTGGTAATGATGGTGGTAATGATGGTGGTAGTGATGATGGTGGTGGTAATGATGACAATAGTAGTGGTAATGATGGTGGTAATGATGGTGGTAGTGATGATGGTGGTGGTAATGATGACAATAGTAGTGGTAATGATGGTGGTAGTGATGATGGTGGTAGTAATGATGGTGGTAGTGATGATGGTGGTGGTAATGATGGTGGTGGTAGTGATGATGGTGGTCGTAATGATGACAATAGTAGTGGTAATGATGGTGGTAGTGATGATGGTGGTGGTAATGATGACAATAGTAGTGGTAATGATGGTGGTAATGATGGTGGTAGTGATGATGGTGGTGGTAATGATGACAATAGTATTGGTAATGATGGTGGTAATGATGGTGGTAGTGATGATGGTGGTGGTAATGATGACAATAGTAGTGGTAATGATGGTGGTAGTGATGATGGTGGTAGTAATGATGGTGGTAGTGATGATGGTGGTGGTAATGATGGTGGTGGTAGTGATGATGGTGGTCGTAATGATGACAATAGTAGTGGTAATGATGGTGGTAATGATGGTGGTAATGATGGTGGTAGTGATGATGGTGGTGGTAATGATGACAATAGTAGTGGTAATGATGGTGGTAGTGATGATGGTGGTAGTAATGATGGTGGTAGTAATGATGGTGGTGGTAATGATGGTGGTAGTGATGATGATGGTGGTAATGATGGTGGTAGTGATGATGGTGGTGGTAATGATGGTGGTAGTGATGATGGTGGTGGTAATGATGGTGGTAGTGATAATGGTGGTGGTAATGATGGTGGTAGTGATGATGGTGGTGGTAATGATGGTGGTAGTGATGATGATGGTGATAGTGATGATGGTGGTGGTAATGATGGTGGTAGTGTTGATGGTGGTGGTAATGATGGTGGTAGTGATGATGGTGGTGGTAGTGATGATGGTGGTGGTAATGATGGTGGTAGTGATGATGATGGTGATAGTGATGATGGTGGTGGTAATGATGGTGGTAGTGATGATGGTGGTGGTAATGATAGTGGTAGTGATGATGGTGGTAGTGATGATGGTGGTAGTAATGATGGTGGTAGTGATGATGGTGGTGGTAATGATGGTAGTAGAGATGATGGTGATGGTAATGATGGTGGTAGTGATGATGGTGGTGGTATGATGGTGGTAGTGATGATGGTGGTAGTGATGATGGTGGTAGTAATGATGGTGGTAGTGATGATGGTGGTGGTAATGATGGTGGTAGTGATGATGATGGTGATAGTGATGATGGTGGTGGTAATGATGGTGGTAGTGATGATGGTGGTGGTAATGATGGTGGTAGTGATGATGGTGGTGGTAGTGATGATGGTGGTGGTAATGATGGTGGTAGTGATGATGGTGGTGGTAATGATGGTGGTAGTGATGATGATGGTGATAGTGATGATGGTGGTGGTAATGATGGTGGTAGTGATGATGGTGGTGGTAATGATGGTGGTAGTGATGATGGTGGTGGTAGTGATGATGGTAGTGGTAATGATGGTGGTAGTGATGATGATGGTGGTAGTGATGATGGTGGTGGTAATGATGGTGGTAGTGATGATGGTGGTGGTAATGATGACAATAGTAGTGGTAATGATGGTGGTAGTGATGATGATGGTGGTGGTAGTGATGACAATAGGAGTGGTAATGATGGTGGTAGTGATGACAGTGGTAATGGTAATGATGGTGGTAGTGATGAAGGTGGTATTGATGACAATGGTAATGGTAATGATGGTGGTAGTAATGATGGTGATAGTGATGACAATGGTAATGGTAATGATGGTGGTAGTGATGAAGGTGGTAGTGATGACAATGGTAATGGTAATGGTAATGATGGTGGTAGTGATGACAATAGGAGTGGTCATGATGGTGGTAGTGATGACAATGGTAATGGTAATGATGTTGGTAGTGATGAAGGTGGTAGTGATGATGGTGGTAGTGATGATGGTGGTAGTAATGATGGTGGTAGTGATGATGGTGGTGGTAATGATGGTGGTAGTGATGATGGTGATGGTAATGATGGTGGTAGTGATGATGGTGGTGGTATGATGGTGGTAGTGATGATGGTGGTAGTGATGATGGTGGTAGTAATGATGGTGGTAGTGATGATGGTGGTGGTAATGATGGTGGTAGTGATGATGGTGGTGGTAGTGATGATGGTGGTAGTGATGATGGTGGTGGTAATGATGGTGGTAGTGATGATGGTGGTGGTAATGATGGTGGTAGTGATGATGGTGGTGGTAATGATGGTGGTAGTGATGATGGTGGTGGTAATGATGGTGGTAGTGATGATGGTGGTGGTAGTGATAATGGTGGTAGTGATGATGGTGGTGGTAATGATGGTGGTAGTGATGATGGTGGTGGTAATGATGGTGGTAGTGATGACAATGGTAATGGTAATGATGGTGGTAGTGATGACAATGGTAATGGTAATGATGGTGGTAGTGATGACAATGGTAATGGTAATGATGGTGGTAGTGATGACAATGGTAATGGTAATGATGGTGGTAGTGATGATGGTGGTGGTAATGATGGTGGTAGTGATGATGGTGGTGATAATGATGGTGGTAGTGATGATGGTGGTGGTAATGATGCTGGTAGTGATGATGGTGGTGGTAATGATGGTGGTAGTGATGATGGTGGTGGTAATGATGGTGGTAGTGATGATGGTGGTAGTGATGATGGTGGTGGTAATGATGGTGGTAGTGATGATGGTGGTGGTAATGATGGTGGTAGTGATGATGGTGGTGGTAATGATGGTGGTAGTGATGATGGTGTTGGTAATGATGGTGGTAGTGATGATGATGGTGATAGTGATGATGGTGGTGGTAATGATGGTGGTAGTGATGATGGTGGTGGTAATGATGGTGGTAGTGATGATGGTGGTGGTAGTGATGATGGTGGTAGTGATGATGGTGGTGGTAATGATGGTGGTAGTGATGATGGTGGTGGTAATGATGGTGGTAGTGATGATGGTGGTGGTAGTGATGGTGGTAGTGATGATGGTGGTGGTAATGATGGTGGTAGTGATGATGGTGGTGGTAATGATGGTGGTAGTGATGATGGTGGTGGTAATGATGGTGGTAGTAATGATGATGGTGGTGGTAATGATGGTGGTAGTGATGATGGTGGTAGTGATGATGGTGGTGGTAATGATGGTGGTGGTAGTGATGAAGGTGGTAGTGATGAAAATGGTAATGGTAATGATGGTGGTAGTGATGAAGGTGGTAGTGATGACAATGGTAATGATAATGATGTTGGTAGTGATGATGGTGGTAGTGATGACAATGGTAATGGTAATGATGGTGGTAGTGATGACAATGGTAATGGTAATGATGGTGGTAGTGATGACAATGGTAATGGTAATGATGGTGGTAGTGATGACAATGGTAATGGTAATGATGGTGGTAGTGATGACAATGGTAATGGTAATGATGATGGTGGTAGTGATGACAATGGTAATGGTAATGATGGTGGTAGTGATGACAATGGTAATGGTAATGATGGTGGTAGTGATGATGGTGGTAGTGATGACAATGGTAATGGTAATAATGGTGGTAGTGATGAAGGTGGTAGTGATGACAATGGTAATGGTAATGATGGTGGTAGTGATGACAATGGTAATGGTAATGATGGTGGTAGTGATGACAATGGTAATGGTAATGATGGTGGTAGTGATGACAATGGTAATGGTAATGATGGTGGTAGTGATGACAATGGTAATGGTAATGATGGTGATAGTGATGAAGGTGGTAGTGATGACAATGGTAATGGTAATGATGGTGGTAGTGATGACAATGGTAATGGTAATGATGGTGGTAGTGATGAAGGTGGTAGTGATGACAATGGTAATGGTAATGATGGTGGTAGTGATGAAGGTGGTAGTGATGGTAATGGTAATGATGGTGGTAGTGATGACAATGGTAATGGTAATGATGGTGGTAGTGATGATGGTGGTAGTGATGACAATGGTAATGGTAATGATGGTGGTAGTGATGATGGTGGTAGTGGTAATGATAATGCCTCTTGACAAGGAAGCATTTAAACTTCTAATATATATTTTGCTGGAAATGGTATGCTAGTGTGTAAAATGCCTCCAGAGCAGAATAAAACTGTTGCACATAATTTGTTGAAATTTGAACGAGGACCAGCAAGGGGCATAATAACCCACACCCTCCAAGTTGTTTGAGATTTAGATATTGATCAAGCCATTGTACGTAAAACTGTGAGGTGTACCTACCTATTAGCAAGAAGTGTTTGTGTACTAAGAAAAATAAACTGGCACGACGTAGCAAGACGTGATATGCTCGGCTTCTAGGGAATTTTGCTTTATCTCGGGAGATTGAAACTGTGACGTAGTATTCAGGGAATTATTTCTGGGGAAGTTTTCCAATCCATTATACAGAGCTATAATGTTTGTGAGTCGATTGGAGGCATTAAGAAGATTATTAGATGTGGTGACAAGAACAGAAAAAGACTAGATTACAAACTTGTTGTCATTTCTTACGTATGGAAAATGTTTATAGTACAGTGCAGGAAAATATTGACACAGTGCATGAACAACATTTAGGGGCTGTTATGCATTTGTGCAATATATGCCAAAGAGGCTTAAAAAGTATGAAATCCAAATATCCCGGATTATGCTAGCTGAAAATGTTTGTTATTGATGAGATTATGTATACAGGAAGGGCATCAAATGAGTCAGCACAGAAGAATGTGCGTCTTATTTCAGTGAATTCTCTGGCAGGAAATATTGTTGTAGATAATTATTTTAAAAGTGCACCATTGACAGAACATCTCTTGAGTAAAAATCTAGCTTTTGTGGGAGCAATGAGGATAAATAAAGGAGAAACTCCAACATAGATGAAACCAAGTAGAAGCAGACCATTAACATTCATAAAATACATGACAATGGCTAGCTTTTGGCCAAAGAAAAAAAAAAAACAGTGTTATCCTTCTAAGTACAGCGCATCATGATAACCCTGCAGATGATGGCATCAAAAATAGAATCCTGAGATTGTGAAGCGCTACAACCAAGTTAAGGGTGGTGTGGATAATGTGGATAGGCAAAAGACAAACTATACTGGCCCTTGGCTCTCCGGTACAACAAAATTCACTATGCTTATGTGTAGACTTTTCATCAAGAAACTTTCAATGAAGTTGATTCAACCGTTTATGATCAGATGATCAGCTAAATCCCTTTTTACAGAAATCCATATATCTAGATACGGGGAAGTTCATTACTATCCCCTAAACATAGAGCAACAGCAATAGCAAGGTGGATCCTTGTGTCCTGTTTCAAAGGATGGTCTCGTCGTGAGGAGGTGGTCGTCACCAACCTGTGCGCTCCGTACTGCATAATACCAGATTACTAATTATCCGTCCAGGGATAATATCAGAGCGGCTTATCCCAAGTGCCTTTTACATTCAACATTTAGGTTGTTCTATTTACCTTGCCGAATGCTACTATAGTTGAAGCTACGGTTTTTCAATCTCTATTAAATGTTATTTTTGTAGTGAGGCTTTCGTTTTAGCTACTTTATCCCGTTCAGCTACATTTTTGCACTAGTTCTTAGATTTCTTCAGCTCTGGTTTCTATGACTTTTTGCACCTGATTTTATATATATATATATATATAAAATAAATATATATATAAAATAAATATATATATATATTTCAGCTATTATTTTACTTCATTTTATATTGGTTTTTAACTGCTAGCTTATGCCGATATTTATTTTATCAAAGCGCAGATGTGCACCCCAAGACATCGATTAGCATCATCCCCGTTCAAAGGGTACGGAGTCATGTAAAGCTGAGCTAGGACCATAGCAGTGTGCTGTGCAAAAGTTGTGGTCCTTTCTTGTTCAACAGTTTGTGAAGAGTTTGTTATAAAACTTGTTGGCTTATACTCATGATTAAAATATACCTTTTTAACTCAATAAAACCATTCAAACGATTATGATTATCTAATATTATACTAATGAACACCAAAACAAAATATTTGTGCATAATAACACCCAAGGAACGTTTATTTTAATTGAAAATTTCCTAATTGACATAACGGGTTCCATAGACCCAAGTTATGTAGATGCGCAAAAGATGTAGGTCATGCATAGAAGGGTCAATGATTTTCAAGCATGTACCCCTTTATTGTGGAAACTCTGTTTGCTTATTTTTATTGCTAGGGTCCCTTCTTCAAGTCATTCCATGAGGCAGAAATGTTTAGCGTTAGATACGGTAACCGTGGGAGCTCTATATCATCAGGAATCAGTTTCTCTGCAGCATTAGTGTTGGCTGAAGTTTGTTGAAACAACCGATATCAGCTCGTTTCTCTGTCAGAGCAAAACTTTCGTGCTGCATTAATAGCACTGAAAGGCTTCAAAACGAATTAGCAATTTTCAGAAAAAACACTAGCGAAAGTTGTGAACACTTAAGCACTCACTATTTATCGGAAATGCTGCGTCTCAATTTAACCTTGGTTCGTCGATTTTAATAAACCATCGACAATAACGTCCTCGTGGTTCTAGATAACTTGCTTGGAAGTAAGTGACCTGCGTCAGCTTGTTTTGTGGCTTTTACTGATTACGCTGCTTTAAGCGCAAAAAGTACTGTGTCTCTAGAATACCCATTGAGTAACTTTGCTCGAAGGTCCTACGAATCGCCCACTGTGTACTGCAGGAACAGATAATTCTCTCAATACAGCGCCGGTATGCAGCATTTTGTGTTTGAAATACGTAATCCACCTTTATAGATAGATTCACTTGACTTTCGCAATGATGGAGTCGGATTGTGATTACCCTTAACACCGAAGGTTTACTGTATTACCTCCTATCACTATTGTTTTAGTTAAAAAAACTTATTCTTTTATTTCGGGGCAGAAGTTTATTAATAACAGTTTTTGAATAAGATCAACATTTCAATTATCTAACATTTTCTTTCTTGTTTTCTTTCTTTCTTCCTTTATTTATTTAACCTCCTCATATGTTGGACCTACACCCCAGGAACTGCAAGCCAGCGCCTGGAGTCAGACGCCTGTTGAGAAGCAGAGGCTGTGGATCAAGCAGAAAAATTAAACTGAGTTATATTTACGGACGCTCTTTAACTAGGTCCTCAGGGTCCGATTCTGCATTCGGTTTGAAAGACCGTTTAATTATGCACAGAGGCCACTTTATCAGGCTTAAGTTTCTTTTTCGTGCTGTGAACCTATGACGTGGGACCACCGGCGTTACTTCCCTTCCAAGGGAAGATATCCCAAGGAATTTTACGCCCGGAAGAATCCATCTGCCTGCGCCGGAAAGAACTCGCAAATTTGGGACGTGAATCAAACAGAAGCGAGAATGGATAATGAGCCCGATGCCTACTATAAAGGAAGTGGATGGAGAAATGGAAGACAGGAAAAAATGATAATGAAGTAATTGGTGGTATAAATGACGGAGGAAACCGGTAAGCCCCGAGAAAAGCCGCCCAAACGCAGCTTCACTCACCACAGCTCTCACATACGGTCCCCTGGAGTCGAATCCAGGCCACCTAGGTGAGAGGTCATCGTTCTAATCATTCGGACACACCACTGCCTTTGTAGATTCATGATTGGTATTATATGAGATTACATTAGTGTTTTTATTTCTGATGTGAACATATATGCATTTTCATTTATTTGGTCTAAATTGATATTCCAAACATAAATCATTTTAAAAACAATAGCAATTAATATAGTATTAGCTTAACTTGACTAATATTATTGCAATCGCATGGTAACGCTAACAGTATGGGAAATAATTTGTAACGGAAAACGTTCATATCTGTAGCGGTGAACATGAACAGGAGAAGATCTTAGTAATTGAATGGTATTTAATACAATTCGAAAGAAACATCTTCTCATACTCATTCCCATGGGCGTAATGATGTTGCAAATTGAATTTCTCAGTGCAGAACTTTGCCGCAAAGTAAACTTACACACAAGAAATATTCTTCCTAGGTAGGCACATACGTAGGAGTCGAAGGCTTGCATGTTGAATTGGTTTGTAATCCCAACAATATAAACTGACACACGGCACGCTGTTCAAGGAACAACAGACCACTGCTTGCTCAGGCAAGTTGGTGACTCCTGTTCTAGAAGTTTCGTTAATGCAGGGGAGCGACACGAGTGGCTAAACTCGTTAACAACTCGGCGCGCGGTTCAAATCCCACCAGGACCGCCTCTCTGGGGCTTACCCCAGTCCTCTGCAAGTACTCATATATATGGCCGTTATCTAAAATACTGCAATGTATATACTAGAATAAATTACTTTACGTACCAAACAAATGACTTTTCTACATAGGCGACACTTTAGTAACTGCTGTAAAAAAGGAATTGTAATAGTACCATAAAATGTATTTATTTATGTAAAAGCTTTAAATCTTGAGTATTGTTTTTCATGTCGCCTGAAAGTTAATAAGCGGTATTACACGTATTTCCTCTATTTGATGGAAAGTATGATATATTTGGAGTTATAAACCTTTATTTTATGGTCAATAATAAATATAGTATCTTGTTTTGTTGTTTAATGCATATCTTGTAATTTGTAAATGTTCAAAACTACGAATCACATTACTCCATATTACACTGCCCTACCTCATAGGATGAGACCCGTGGTCACTCACACCTCATTCACATATTTATGCAAAGGAGACAAACTGGCCAAATTGTGCACACGTGTTTGTTAACTAGGTACAACATGTATGTTTTGTTAGCTTATATAACAATGCGCATCTTCTGTTGTCACTAAAAATATGCTTGAAGCGAGAGGTTTGCCCAACCACCTACGATGATATAGGTGCATATTTCAATAAACATAACTGTCTATGTGCTGTTTATTTACACAAGAACAGAATGCTACACAAAAGAACCGTGCTATTTATTACCTGTCTGAAGAATGAATGTAGACGGCCACGAGTGGAAGCTTGCGTAAACACACAGAGATAAGCGGTATTACGTCATCACTCCGGCGCATGCCCTGTACAGTTTGGCAATACTGGAATGCAGCAGTTGAGTCTGTTATAGTAGACGGATCCGAATCAAGTCAAAATACAAACACCGCCGCGCGTACTCTTACGCTCACAAAGTAGAAAATTATTATTCATTAGTGATAAAGAAAACGGCAAATTTATCCTGTTGTGAATCGTTTAGTTTATTCCTGTTTACGTACGCTGTGCTGATGTTTGATGGTCAGACTGTACTGAACTATATTCCAGCCTTTTCTGACCGCTCTAAACCGTGCCATGCTACACCAGCGGCTTCCCCTAACAACTACATTCTTTCGTCAGACAGGTAGCAAGTTCGTTCTCTGACGTCCTTTCTTTTCCCAGCGTAGCATATTTGTACACACCGCTTCCGTGACGTCACTATAGACAAGTCACAACCAACTTAAGATACGTCCACTCTAACAAAGTGTCTTTGATGATTTGTTTAAACAAGAAACAAATATTTGTATAACAATTTACTCCATTTTGTAACAGACAATACCGCACTCTAGAAATTTAAGTAAAACAAATCTTCATTTCTTTTACTTCTCTTGGAAAACGTTCTTTAATGCCAATTTAATTGGATATTTTGTCACATAAGCTGTGTAGGACAGGAGTTGGAGTTGTATTTGAACCAGGTATCTCCTGGTCTCTACTGTGATTCTACCAATGAGCAACTATGACAACCATGGCATTTTAATCAAAATACTTAGAGCTATTTCTGTAAGAAATCTAAAATTCGGAACAATGTACCATTTAAAGTGTAATTTGGGGTGGAAGGGTTTTCTTGTCGCATCCTTGAAAAATACCAAGTTTTGTGTTTAACCGATTTTTCGTTTTTCTGTTATACTGACTAAAGGCACATACACGAACCTTTTTCAAAAATGATTTCTGATTTTATTGAGGGGTCCTCAAAACACGTATTTCCGGTGAAATCTCGGTGTAGAAATTTGGGTGGAATACAACACTCAAGACTAGAGTTTTGATTGTGTTTCTGCGGTTGTAAATTATGTTTTAAAAGTGTTAGAAAAACTCTGATGTGTTCCATTCACATGCCTTTCTTTACTTCTGTGTAACAAATTATTGTTAATAAGCTTATTCTTCTATTTATTTCAAGCTAACCGAGAAAACATTAGCAGAAATAGTCTTATTACGTGCTTCCTTTTAAGTAGAAGCGAAATATGGGAGTACCATAGGTTAAAGTGAAGTCAAAAGCTGGTTACTATGTGACTGAAGTTCCTTTGTTTGTATGGACACGAATTTACAAATTCCTGTATGAGAAAATTTTAAGCTTTTCAAAGCTGAAATCAAAAACAAGGAATATCTCAAAAACGATCAACTGCGCAAAAAAAAAATCATATAACATAAATTGTATGTTTTAATGTGCTCTACATTTTTTGTGTGGTAAGTTTTTGTCCATTTCTTACGGTTTAGCAGTTATGCAAAATTCCTCCAGAATAAAGTAATCTTCAGAGGCTAGTCCCAGAAAATTCAAGATAAACATATTATTTGTCAGGTAAATATCTTTAGTATACGATATTAAATCGTTAGAGCCATTCTTGAGAAAATCAAAATTTTCGAAAAAAGTTCCATGTAAAGGGTAGTTGGGGGTGGGGGAATTTCTTGCAAATCTTCGTGTCGCATCCTTGGAAGATACCAAACTTAAATACCAAGTATTTAACGGTATTTTTGTTTTTGAACTATGCTGTCCACAGACACACACAGACACACACACGCACACACCCAGCCTTTTTTCCAAAACTGCTTTTTTTGGATTCAGGAGGACCCAAAACGTGTATTTCCGGTGTAATCTCGGTATCGACTTTTTGGGTGGAATACAATATCTTCTCTATACACTATGTATATATTACGTGTAGAGAAAGTAAAAATTAGGGTATCATACATAGTGGCGCATTTCAATGATCTTTTGTGCGAGAAGGCCTTTTTATTAATCATTAGAATTGCATTCAAATGATACCCCACTGCGTATGTGCAGTAGAAAGAACTTTCTCAAAATACAGGGATTTGTTGACTGATATGAGGATTTCTTTTTTAATCTGCAACTCAGGACTCGTAAACTAAATTAAAAATAAGTATCAGCATTGTTAAATATGTGGTATTATAATAAAAAGCATAAACACTTCGATATAAAATTGCATAGTTTAACTTCTCCTAGGTATTTCATTCTTACATGTCGCATAGGCAATAGGACACTAAATTTCATGGTACACTTCACTTCGTTCTTAAACACATCATAGGCACTGCGGTATCACATTACACAGTTTACCTTCTCCTGTTTATCATTAGCATTGCAATATCAAATTGCGTAATTTAGTTTCTCCTGTGTGTTTCATTCATAAGTATCTTATAGACACTATGATACCAAATTGGATACTATTGCTTCTCCTGTGCATTCCATTCTTAAATTTCTCAATTACACTATGATACCAAATTGGATATTATTGCTTCTCCTGTGCATTCCATTCTTAGATTTCTCATAGACACTATTATACCAAATTGGATATTATTGCTTCTCCTGTGCATTCCATTCTTAGATTTCTCATAGACACTATGATACCAAATTGGATATTATTGCTTCTCCTGTGCATTCCATTCTTAAATTTCTCATTTACACTATGATACCAAATTGGATATTATTGCTTCTCCTGTGCATTCCATTCTTAAATTTCGCATTTACACTATGATACCAAATTGGATATTATTGCTTCTCCTGTGCATTCCATTCTTAAATTTCGCATTTACACTATGATACCAAATTGGATATTATTGCTTCTCCTGTGCATTTCATTCTTAAATTTCGCATTTACACTATGATACCAAATTGGATATTATTGCTTCTCCTGTGCATTCCATTCTTAAATTTCTCATAGACACTATGATACAAAATTGGATATTATTGCCTCTCCTGTGCATTCCATTCTTAAATTTCTCATAGACACTATGATACCAAATTGGATATTATTGCTTCTCCTGTGCGTTCCATTCTTAAATTTCTCATAGACAATGCGATTCAAAATTGCACATTTTAACTTCTCCTCTTTATATTATTTTTAAATATATTATAGGCACTACTATATGAAATTGCCTATTTTAGCTTCTCCTATGCAATTCTTTCTTAAACATTTTATAGACTATGGGGTATAAATTGCATATTTTAGATTCATATGTGTACTTCATTCTCAAATCTCTCATAGATACTGCGATATAATATTGCATACTTTAGCTTCTCCCGTGCAGTCCTTTCATAAATATTCCTGAGGAAATGCGATATAAAGTTGCATAGTTTAGCTTCTCCTGTGTATTTCATTCTTAAATATCTTATAGGTAATACGATATCAAAATAAATAGTTTAGCTTCGTATGTGTATTTCATTCTTAAATATCTTATGGGTATTACGATATCAAAATACATAGTTTAGCTTCTCCTGTGTATTTCATTCTTAAATATCTTATGGGTATTACGATATCAAAATACATAGTTTAGGTTCGCATGTGTATTTCATTCTTAAATATCTTATAGGTAATACGATATCAAAATGCATAGTTTAGGTTCGCATGTGTATTTCATTCTTAAATATCTTATAGGTAATACGATATCAAAATACATAGTTTAGCTTCGTATGTGTATTTCATTCTTAAATATCTTATAAGTAATACGATATGAAAATACATAGTTTAGCTTCGCATGTGTATTTCATTCTTAAATATCTTATAGGTAATACGATATCAAAATACATAGTTTAGCTTCGTATGTGTATTTCATTCTTAAATATCTTATAGGTAATACGATATGAAAATACATAGTTTAGCTTCGCATGTGTATTTCATTCTTAAATATCTTATAGGCACTTCGATATCAAATTGGATATTTTAGCTTCTCAAGTATGTTTCTTTGTTGTTAATGCCGTCGCAGTTGCTCTGTTTATCACATTGCAAGTGTTCCTGTCACCGCCCTTCCTGTGCTTTTCACAAACCAAGACTTGTATTTGCTGCTTACTAATGTTTCTGGGAAAATGAGAAAAGCCACAGTCGTGTACTTGCGGTCAAAGTGTTTCTTTTGCTCATTATGAAGTTTTGGGTCACACTATCCTTGTCTTAGTTGTAAAGATTTGCCTTTTTATTCGTAGTCGGCTTACCCTCCCCATATTTAGGACTGACACTCCCCTATGACTGACAATGGATGCCTAGGGACAGTGCCTTTTCGGGAGAGACACAGAATGGAGAACCTGGAACGAATGGTCACATCATAGCCAGTCATGAGCCTGAGGAAGTGGATGATATGAAATGCAAGCGAAATTGATGATAGGAAAGGTGATGATAGAGCAATTGGTGGAATGAGTGTCGGGGGAAACCAGAGGACTTGGAGGAAACCCGCCCAGACTTCGTTTCGTCCATCACAAATGTCCCGCTCGTTATCGAACCCGGGCCGCCTAGATAGGAGGCGAGCTAATGGGCAGCTGAGTTTGTATGCAACTATTGGCATATCTGTGAGGATGTTGCCCTAATGTGTGGAGTTGGGTTATGTATTTAATTGTAGTTAATGGGAAATGAGCCGCTGACCGCATGTGTATGTTCATCTTATTTGGGAACCTCAGAGCAACGCTGAGAACATTTGTGTTTGATAGTGCCCCACACGTCTACGTCCTAACGTGTTCCGGGGACTGTGTTTTAGGTGAAAATGACAAAACTCTCAATGTATTATGTCATATACTACCGACACTTATCAACATTTTTGCCGCATATTTTTCACAATCCACCATTTTTAAAAGTTCAGTAACTTATTTAAATCACTCATGCGCTACTTTCTATAGCTCGCCCAATAGTTTTTGAACACTGAAACATTTAAATGTAAACTTTGGAGCGAGTCACATGCCTACCTTCAGTAGCAGCGATCTCTTGTGATTTATCAAGGATCATTGGAATGTTTATTTCTCACGTCTCTAGAGAAAGTTAGTTGGTGGAGTAACTTCGAGGCCATTCACAAAGTGACGGACGATTTGGCATAACTAAAGTTATTAACACAAAACTTTATCTACAAAGTTACACTACCTTACCGTAGTTTTCTAGGCAATCATCTTTGATATCAAGGTGTTTATTATCACGTGGTACCGGATTTTCAACTCAGATGTACTCTTTCACCGCTAAAGATCTTAGCCGGGATATCACTCTGCCACTTTGAGATCTTCATGGCAGGGAAAGCTTTCCATCCTAAAAGTCATGTACGGTTTTTCTGAATTCTGTTATCAACATTTGCTTTCAAATCCTCCATAACGATTGATGAATTTCCAGTCCGGTCTGTTTTGTACACACTGCTATGTTCTTCCTTGATTACTCGTAAATTATGCGTCATTTCCTCACTGAAAGCGCCATTCGTTGCATTATCACTATATTTTTACGTTATTTGCTTATAAAATTCGATTGGCCGAACATTCTGTGCATTCAAAAAAACGGATAAGTTCTTTGGCGGTAGAAAAGTATAGCACTGGCATGAAAAACGGCACCATGTGACAATAAATACCTTGATAGCAATGACGATTACGTTGAGAAATAGAGTAAGGTACTGTAACTTTGTAAATAAAGTTTTGTGTTGATAGCTTAGTTGTATCAAATCACCTACACATGTATCACTTTGTGGATGGCTCTCGTACAATGTTAAACACCATGCTTTCGGTAAGGATTTCTTCGTCTTCTGGCGATGCCATTATCATCACTGTTTTCCTTCCTATTGTCCTTAAATACAATTACTTGAGTTCTTCCTTCCAGTAGACCATCGTTGGTGAATTTGTATGTTATGGTTTCGTCCTCGGAATCGCGAATGGTGTTTAGAATATCCTCTGCCAGAGGTCACTAACTGCATCGACCCGTTGCTGTCTTACTAAACACCGCAGTTTCAATATCAAGTGTTTTTCTTTTACATTTCAAATTAAAAGAGCATGTTCCATTACACGACTTACTCTGCATATTTTACATCAAAGTTTTCGTAAAAAAAGGTTATTCTTCTATCTACTTCACGCTACTCGAGAGTAAACATTATTAGATAGCCTTGTTACTTATTTCCTTGTAGATACAACGGAAATGAGCAAAAACATTGGACTAAAGGAGCAGTCAACATTTAAAAGCTGGTTGCTATTTGATGTCGGTGATATTCCAAATATTTGGAGTGACCAGAGGTAGAAAAGGTAAAAACGAATTATGACTTCCCATTTCAGAAAATGATAAGTATTGAAAAGTTTAAACCAACAACAAGGAATACTCAGAAAATGATTAACTCTACAAGAATGTATCTGATATACATACTATACTTTAACGAGATCTAAATCTTTTTGTAGTAGATTTTATATATCTTACAGTTTAACAATTGCGCAAGAGGACTTTAGATACTATTTCTAGAAAACTTAAGATATACATTTTCATTTGACATGGAACGAACTTAAAACATATGTTATTTGAATAAAAATCTTTAAAAGTTATTTTTGAGAAAGTCGAAATTTTCGAAATATGGTCGATATTAATGGCAATTTGGAATGGGGGATTTCCATGAAAATATTCATGTAGCATCCTGCAGGATACTAAACTTATGTATACAGCTTGGTATTGACTGACTTTTCGTTTTTATATTATGCTGTCATTACACGCGCGCGGAATTTTTTATAAAAATTTTATTTGGCCCAAGGGATCCTCGAAAGGGTATTTCCAATGAAATCTTATTCTTTAACTTTCTGGTGGAGTATAGTACATTCTCAACTTAATGTGTACATTGTACGTGGGACAGAAAGTCGTAACTAAATGCATCTTAACATCTGCACAACCATACAGTACACTGTATTTGGAGCAGATGAATCACTACTGCGCAATTGCAGCTAGGTACATGAGTCCTAATTTTGGTGAATCCTGAAAGAGAGAGAGAGAGAACCATAGATCCAGACTCGCTGTTGTCAGGATTACGTAGCACGAGCCTTAAGCGTGCTGAATCCAGAGAGAGAAGGATAGCTTCAGGTTCGCTTTCTGTTGTTTGGATCATATAACACGAACCTTAACCCCGCTAAATTCAGAGAGAGAAGGATAGATCCAGGCTCGCTAACTGTTGTTTTGAGCACGTAACTCGAGCCTTAACCTCACTGAATCCAGAGAGAGAAGGATAGATCCAGGCTTGCTAACTATTGTTTGGATCAAGTAACACGAGCCTTAACCTCACTGAATCCAGAGAGAGCAGGATAGGTCCAGGCTCGCTAACTTTTGTTTGGATTACGTAACTCGAGCCTTAAACTCACTGAATCCAGAGAGAGTAGGATAGATCCAGGCTCGCTAACTGTTGTTTGGATCACGTAACACGAGCCTTAACCTCACTGAATCCACAGGGAGAAGGATTAATCCAGGCTTGCTAATTGTTGTTTGGATCAAGAAACACGAGCCTTAACCTCACTGAATCCAGAGAGAGAAGGATAGATCCAGGCTCGCTAACTTTTGTTTGGATCACGTAACTCGAGCCTTAACCTCACTGAATCCAGAGAGAGAAGGATAGATCCAGGCTCGCTAACTTTTGTTTGGATCAAGTAACACGAGCCTTAGCCTCACTGAATCCAGAGAGAGAAGAATAGATCCAGGCTCGCTAACTTTTGTTTGGAGCACATAACTCGAGCCTTAGACTCACTGAATCCAGAGAGAGAAGGATAGATCCAGGCTCGCTAACTTTTGTTTGGATCACGTAACTCGAGCCTTAGACTCACTGAATCCAGAGAGAGAAGGATAGATCCAGGCTTGCTAACTATTGTTTGGATCAAGTAACACGAGCCTTAGCCTCACTGAATCCAGAGAGAGAAGGATAGATCCAGGCTCGCTAACTTTTGTTTGGATCACGTAACTCGAGCCTTAACCTCACTGAATCCAGAGAGAGAAGAATAGATCCAGGCTCGCTAACTTTTGTTTGGAGCACGTAACTCGAGCCTTAGCCTCACTGAATCCAGAGAGAGAACGATAGATCCAGGCTCGCTAACTTTTGTTTGGAGCACGTAACTCGAGCCTTAAACTCACTGAATCTTGAGAGAGAAGGATAGATCCAGGCTCATTAACTTTTGTTTGGAGCACGTAACTCGAGCCTTAAACTCACTGAATCCAGAGAGAGAAGGATAGATCCAGGCTCGCTAACTTTTGTTTGGAGCATGTAACTCGAGCCTTAGCCTCACTGAATCTTGAGAGAGGGATAGATCCAGGCTCGCTAACTGTTGTTTGGATCATATAACACGAGCATTAAATTCGCTGAATCGAGACAGAGAAAGAGAGAGAGGGATAGATCCAGGCTCGCTAACTGTTGTTTGGATCAAGCAACACGAGCCTTAGCCTCACTGAATCTTGAGAAAGAAGGATAGGTTCACGCTCGCTAACTTTTATTTGCAGCACGTAACTCGAGCCTTAACGTTACTGAATCTTGAGAGAGAAGGATAGATCCAGGATCGCTAAGTGTTGTTTGGATCAACTAACACGAGTATTAAATTCCTGAATCGAGAGAGAGAAGGGGGAGAGAGTGAGAAAAAGGGGAAGAGAGGGAGGGAGGGAGAGAGGAACTTCTTTTCGATAAAGGTCAATGTTGAAAAACCAATGCACGTACCCCTATTTTCGTTTCTGTTTGTGGCTTTATCTCAGTTTTTCATTTGTGCGCATGAATGGGTAATTCACATACATAATCTCAAGTGTAGTTTCTAAAGATTTAAATGTGGATTTCATCATCGCTTTATTCATCTGCTAAAAACTTCATTTATATTGAAAAGACAATAACCGTTTTAATACCAACTTCATAAAAACAAAAATACATTTCCCCACTACTAATAACTTAAACTTAAATCAAATACTTACTTATATTTTCGGTGTATAAACTTCTAAACATGTTGCTATTACACTTCTGTGACAAATCTAACTGCGCAAGGCAGGCTTTTTAAATATGGAATATTTTCGCTAATATTAATATTTAATTCTATTAACAGCAAGGGTTTTTGAGCCAGAGCTTTCAGCTTTTACTCGTTCACTTCTTCATTTGCTGACATTAAATTGTGCTGATTTTCATGTAAATGCCAACAGTTAAAAGAACGAGACCTAGCGTCCTCAGTCCCGGCGTCTGGTTGGTAGGCAAACGGTAGTATAAGTGTGCCCCTTTCCTGGAGAATTGCAACCAGTTGGGTAGCGTGCACACCTGACTTTTTGCTGCAGTGAAGTTAAGACCTTATCTCTAAATACTTTTGAGTCAGTAAAGACATTTGTCACTCTGGTGTCAGAGAGTGAGATTATTCCGCCGAGGTGGAGCAGGTGACGAAAAATATGTTGCTGGAAATGGAATAGAGACGTTAATGGAGAAAATGGAATCCGGAATAGGGAAGATGGAAGAGAAATGAAATCGAAAATTGAAAAAAAATGCAATATGCAATTGAGACGATGGAACATAAAATGGAGTCGGCAATGGAAAACATGAAAACGGAAACGTCTACGATGAAAGTGGAGCTTTCTATCCAAATCGACAAACAACTGGCCGACGTGAAGAAGAGCGTGAAGGAGTTGGGAAGAACAATGAAGAGCTTTGACCAAGGCCCTGGAAGCCTGGAGGGAAGAATTGGCAGCGGCGCGGTATGTTGGAAAGTGGAGACGACCGGACACGACGGGGAGAAACCTTCCAAGTCTCTCGCGATCATCACAACAGGATTCCGCACTGCTGATAGCCATTCTCCAGGGACGGGACCTACCTACCTACCTACCTACCTACCTACCTACCTACCTACCGACCTAGGTACGTACGTACACTGACTCTTACTTACACCTACGTATACTGATTGATACTTTTCTCAAAGAGGAATTCGTGCGTGTTTGTTTTGTTTTACTCCTGGACAGGCAAAGAAGCTAATTTCAATGACAGTCACATAGTGTCGGATTTTAAAATGTTTGAATATGCTTCAACCAAGTGTAGTTTGACAGTAAATTTTAGTAATTTAAGTTTTATTGAAATTATGGTGTCACTGTGGCAATGTAGTATTGGCGCTGCAAATATCACTTTTCGCGCGATGTACTCGTAGTTTAGCTTAGGTCAGTATAATGCTAACGTAATGCGACGTGTTTTACTGCTAGTGTGGTCCAGGTCAGGTCCACTCCTCCTTTTAGAAGCTCTTTTGTCGCAAATGGCTTCTCTAGTGTGATATACATTAAATAACAGTTGACGTGTGTGTCTGTCTCCTGGCCCCCAGCCCTCTGAAAAGCTAGGATGCTCAACCTCTGCTTCTGTGAGCTAATGACGTCACCTTAACGCCTCCTTCGGTTTGAGCATGGCCAGGCAGGAAGCGTTTCCCCTTCAATCAGTCAGTGGCGTTTAACTGGGTTACATGATGACAGGTTTCAACCGAATCAAACATCGTATTGCAGTAAGAATGGGAGGAAGAATATTTTTTTATTAAACGTGAAATGGCTCATTTGTAAGCATCACTTATCTTGGGGTCCCCATGTAATATTAAACGACACTTTGAAAAATACCATCATACTGACTATTGCAAACATTTTTATTAGGTACGCAATTAGTAACAGCACTTGAATTTGAATCAATTTTGCCTGCAAAGACGCTCCCCACGAACTTCAAATGGAACTAGTTGCTTTGCAAAATTCAACAGCCATTAAATACTATCAGAAAAAAGGTTGGGACTTATTTAAATCTGTTCTTAATGAAACATTTTCCAATTTGCCAAATTTTGCTGGAAAGCATATATCAATATTTGGTTCTACATATATTGAACTAGGGAAGGGATCGTTTGGTCTGCCTTTTAAGACTCTTGATCATCCCTGCCATCAAACAATGGTTAACTGGCTACAAGTAAACAATGTCATCCAAGTCACTAACAATAATGGCGTTCAAGAATTTTTTTTTTTTTTTTTTTTTGGTATTTGTACCTTTCCATATAACATTATTGTTGCTGAAGCCCCCGCCACTGATAAAAAGCGACGTCATAAATATAGTTCTGCCAGCCGCTACTAAACAAATGCGTGGAGGTAAATCTCACCGCTGTCCTCCTGTTTTTGGGGTACGAGTATCTTTTCAAAATCACCGTCCTTCTACTTCTGCTAATGTTTGCCTCGATTAGATAATGTTTTGTCAGTATTGGTAGAGATAGTCGTGTGAATCCAATAGCTAGCAGGCCAGCAGCTAAGTTAACGAAACACATGACTCAGCAGCTAAAGTTACGAGGCTGGCAATCAATAAACGCAGAATTGGAGGAAAGCAGGAAATCGGTCAAATATTTACACTAGATTACGTAAGCTAGCAGTTTCCATATCGATGACGCGTCTCGACTCCACGCATGCGTCTTGTGTTCAAGAGAACGAAAAGTAAGCAGCAGCTATATCAAGCTAGCATGTTACCTTTGAAAGACAAGTGAGGACGTTCTCCAACTGTTATATCACCACGCTGATCTGGATAAGCATTACCAAAATGGAATTATTACTTAGCTCCTTATAAGTGGAATGTGCTATGCTAAAAAGACAATTAAATGTTTTGAAAAGTGTTGTTATGGGAAAACTGGCTTCATTGCTTAGCAAAAAATAGAACAAAAGAAAAACGTACACTTCCTGTCTGAGAAAAGTATAAGTATTTTAAAATTGAAACCAATAACAATGAATATCTTGGAAACGGTCAACTCCACTACAAAAACGCATATGACATAAATTGGGTGTTTTAACGAGGTCTACGTTTTTTTTTTCTATCCCGTACGGTTTAACCGTTATTCGAAATTCTGCAAAAATCAATCACAATAAAATGCTCTTCATAGGCTATTGCCAGAAAATTCAAAATATACCTTTTATAGGCGTTGTGAATAGCTTTAATATATGGTATTTTAATCAAAATCGTTAGAGCCATTTTTGAGAAAAACAAAATTTTCAAAAATATTTCCATGTAAAAGTTAATTGGGTGGGGGATTTTCTTGAAAATCTTCCTGTTGCATCCTGGAAGGTAATAAACTTAAATACCAAGTTTGGTATTTTACGGTCTTTTAGTTTTGAGCTATGCTGTCCACAGCCACAGGCACGCATATACACTCTCACACCACGGATCTTTTTCTAAAAATGACTATTTTCGGATTTACGGGGTCTCATAACATGTATTTCCGATGAAATCTCGGTATCAAATACAATACCTTCCCTAAACACTATACATGCAGAGAAAGTATGGCAAGTGAGCATTTCTGCACCATATAGGCTTTAGAAGAGAAACATCATGACGTATTCTGTTCTGCACAATGTCCTTTTATCTAAGTGATGCTAATCAGGATAAACACTGTAAGTTGGCCAAAGCGATTGGAAATCTTCTAAAAGCTGGTCGCTATATGAAACAAAAGAGGTTTAAAAATGAAGCTAATAACACGTTTTGACGCGATAGCGCGCCACATACATGGAATGAAGATGAAGAACCGGTGGAATGCGATGGCGGGGGAAACCGGAAAACCTGGAGAAAACCCGCCCCATCACAAATCTTACATACGGTCTTTTGGAATCGAACCCGGGCCGTCTAGGTGAGAGGCAAGAGGCCTAATCACTCGGCCACGGCGCGGCCCATGTGGAGTCTTAGCAGTGCAGTGGTGACTTACATGTGCAATATAAGTGAACGGCGAATGTTTAATCGGGACTGGGAGAACAAGTATGTTTTTATTCTTCAAAATGATCTTTCACCCATATTCTGTAGTTGCCATCACCTATCTCTGTGCTTTCCTCACAAACTCTTGAGTTCAAAGGTATGCATTTGATTACGCCGCAAAAGATGAATCATCCAAATTGTAAACAACCGCCACCGTTGCAGACTAAACCTCTCCGCTTCTCTGCCGGATGGAAGGAAAAAGGAAGGGGCGATAGTAGGGTAGAGCTTTCACAATGCGGGTGCCTATCTTACCGGCCTCAAAATGAAGAGGAAAACGGACAACGCCAAATAGTGTCTTTCTTTTCTCAACAATTACAACATTAAATGTCCCTTACATTGCCTACTTTCTTGAAGAAGACATTGGAAATGTTCTCCTTGTGCTCGAAGACAGGCATTGCGGTGGCTTAATAGATTATTAAACACCTGTTGCAATTCTTGTTGTGATATGTTGGTTATGTCTTCCTGTGTATTACTTCGTTAGGTTCGGGCTTTAGCTTTATACAGCTTGTGGCTTTCTGTGCTGGCCCATAGCTTGCTGCGCTAACTTCAACAGAGAATGTTCTAGCCGCGTACCGATATCATCAATCTTTTCCTGTGTTAAAACGTGGCTTTTAAATTATTTCCCAGTCTAACGCTGATCCCGTACTCTTAAATGTCTGGACTATTTTATGAACTGTATTTCTTTTAGAGAGATGAATATCAGGAAACCGTTGCTGAAATACTCTATGACACAGATACGGAGACTCGTATTTAATGAAGTTGCAACAAATGAAAATTCTAATTCTTTGTTGTAGTATATTGGACCATGACTGCACTAACACCCAACCGAAGACCACCAAAGAATGTTCTCTGCTGACTTCGTTTATGCTATATGTGGAGTGAGTCAGAAGGTCACACCACATGTGACGCTACAGTGGGTACTGCAATCTCAGCAGGCGAGTGGCGCGCGCCCGAGCCCCAGTGCCGATAAGAGCTAAGCTGTTGAATCTGATGCCACCGATATTACATAAATGCCATGTCTTTACGATATCTATATTTTTGGTGTAGTAAGTTTTTGTCTATCTCTGTTTTCCAGTTATACAAAAACATATAAAATGAAGCGGTATTCAGAGGTTATTCCCAGATAATTCAGGCTATACATTTAATTTGCCATTCAAATTTCCGTAACTTACGGTATTTTAATCAAAATTTTATCATTTCATTTTCATAAAAATATCTTGAACATATGGTATTTTTGAAAATATTTTCGAAAAATATTCCATATAGAGGGTAACTGGGTGTGTAGAGGATTTCCAGGAAAATCTTCGTCACGTGTCCTTGCAAAATTCTCAAATTAAACACCATACTTTATATTTAACGGACTTGTCGTTTTTGGGTTATGCTGTCCACAGCCAGATTCATATCTACAATTATGCACGCCAGCTTTTTTGTGCAAAATGCTTCTTTTTGGATTCATGGGTCTTAAAACACGTATTTTGCTGTGAAATATTGATGTGGATCTTTGGGAGCTATACTATACCCTCTCTACCTACTATGTGACTTGTAGATAACGTGTTAAGCGATCCCACTGTTCTGTTGTTGGAATTGACAACTGCCAAGGAGCATCGCCGTAACGTCAGACCACGCAACACACAAACTTGGAGACGGAAACCTCATTAGGAAGATGCAAAGAAGGCAGCCACGTTTTGGTCTATCTGAATCGCTTCTAGAGAACAGTGCGCTGTCGCCATATGTACTAGGTAGACCCAGACGGAGAGCTTGACGGATATGCCTGCCATCGGCTGCATTTGCTATCCATTCAAAGATAATTCTCTTATAGGAAGCAGCAAGCAAAAACAGGTCAACAAAACCTCCACTTAATAAGTGAAGCCATGTGAGGCAGCAAATCTTCTGCATATATGTTTGTATAGTTAATGACTTCATCCAGTATTTCCTGCATCAAATACCCATCTTTTCTTGGTGTTATATAGATTCACTGCATCATACACTCTCCTCTTGTTGGTGATATATAGCTAGTCTGCATCATACACACTCCTCTTGTTGGTGTTATATAGCTAGTCTGCATCATACACACTCCTCTTGTTGGTGTTATATAGATAGTCAGCATCATACACACTCCTCTTGTTGGTGTTATATAGCTAGTCTGCATCATACACACTCCTCTTGTTGGTGTAATATAGCTAGTCTGCATCATACACACTCCTGTTGTTGGTGTTATATAGCTAGTCTGTATCATATACACTGCTCTTGTTGGTGTTATATAGCTAGTCTGCATCATACACACTCCTCTTGTTGGTGTTATATAGCTAGTCAGCATCATACACACTCCTCTTGTTGGTGTTATATAGCTAGTCTGCATCATACACACTCCTCTTGTAGGTGTTATATAGCTAGTCTGCATCATTCACACTTCTCTTGTTGGTGTTATATAGATAGTCTGCATCATACACACTCCTCTTGTTGGTGTTATATAGCTAGTCAGCATCAAACACACTCGTCTTGTTGGTGTTATATAGTTAGTTTGCATCATATACACTCCTCTTGTTGGTGTTATGTAGCTAACCTGCATTATATACACTCCTCTTGATGGTGTTATATAGATAGTCTGCGTCATCAACACTCCTCTTGTTGGTGTTATATAGCTAGTCTGCATCATACACACTCCTCTTGTTGGTGTTATATAGCTGGTCAGCTTCATACACAGTCCTCTTTTTGATGTTATATAGCTAGTCTGCATCATACACACTCTTGTTGTTGGTGTTATATAGATAGTCACCATCATACACAGTCTTGTTGTTGGTGTTATATAGCTAGTCAGCATCATACACAGTCTTGTTGTTGGTGTTATATAGATAGTCAGCATCATACACAGTCTTGTTGTTGGTGTTATATAGATAGTCAGCATCATACACAGTCTTGTTGTTGGTGTTATATAGATAGTCAGCATCATACACAGTCTTGTTGTTGGTGTTATATAGCTAGTCAGCATCATACACAGTCTTGTTGTTGGTGTTATATAGATAGTCAGCATCATACACAGTCTTGTTGTTGGTGTTATATAGATAGTCAGCATCATACACAGTCTTGTTGTTGATTTTATATAGCTAGTCTGCATCATACACAACTTGTTGTTGATTTTATATAGCTAGTCTGCATCATACACACTCTTGTGGTTGGTGTTATATAGCTAGTCTGCATCATACACACTCCTCTTGTTGGTGTTATATAGCTAGTCTGCATCATATACACATCTCTTGTTGGTGTTATATAGCTAATCTCATCATACAAACCCTATTTTTTGGTGTTATATAGCTAGTCTGCCTTATATACACGTCTTTGTTGGTGTTATATAGCTAGTCTGCATCATATACACATCTCTTGTTGGTGTTATGTAGCTAGTCTGCATCATACACACTCCTCTTGTTGGTGTTATATAGCTAGACTGCATCATATACACTCCTCTTGTTGGTGTTATATAGCTAGTCTGCATCATACACACTCCTCTTGTTGGTGTTATATAGCTAGTCTGCATCATACACACTCCTCTTGTTGGTGTTATATAGCTAGTCAGCATCATACACACTCCTCTTGTTGGTGTTATATAGCTAGTGTGCATCATATACACTCCTATTGTTGGTGTTATATAGCTAGTCAGCATCATACACACTCCTCTTGTTGGTGTTAGATAGCTAGTCTGCATTATACACACTCCTCTTGTTGGTGTTATATGGATAGTCTGCATCCTACACACTCCTCTTGTTGGTGTTATATAGCTAGTCTGCATCATACACACTCCTCTTGTTGGTGTTATATAACTAGTCTGCATCATACACACTCCTCTTGTTGGTGTTATATAGCTAGTCTGCATCATACACGCTCCTCTTGTTGGTGTTATATGGATAGTCTGCATCATACACACTCCTCTTGTTGGTGTTATATAGCTAGTCTGCATCATACACACTCCTCTTGTTGGTGTTATATAGATAGTCAGCATCATACACACTCCTCTTGTTGGTGTTATATAGCTAGTCAGCATCATACACACTCCTCTTGTTGGTGTTATATAGCTAGTCTGCATCATACACGCTCCTCTTGTTGGTGTTATATGGATAGTCTGCATCATACACACTCCCCTTGTTGGTGTTATATAGCTAGTCTGCATCATACACACTCCTCATGTTGGTGTTATATAGCTAGTCTGCATGATACACACTCTGGTTGTTGGTGTTATATAGCTAGACTGCATCATACACACTCCTCTTGTTGGTGTTATACAGCTGGTCTGCATCATACACAGTCCTCTTTGTGATGTTATATAGCTAGTCTGCATCATATACACTCCTCTTGTTGGTGTTATATAGCTAGTCTGCATCATACACACTCCTCTTGTTGGTGTTATATAGCTAGTCAGCATCATACACACTCCTCTTATTGGTGTTATATAGCTAGTCTGCATCATACACACTCCTCTTGTTGGTGTTATATAGCTAGTCTGTATCATTCACTCTCCTCTTGTTGGTGTTATATAGCTAGTCTGTATCATATACACTGCTCTTGTTGGTGTTATATAGCTAGTCTGCATCATATACACTCCTCTTGTTGGTGTTATATAGCTAGTCAGCATCATACACACTCGTCTTGTTGGTGTTATATAGATAGTCAGCATCATACACACTCCTCTTGTTGGTGTTATATAGATAGTCAGCATTATACACACTCCTCTTGTTGGTGTTATATAGCTAGTCAGCATCATACACACTCCTCTTGTTGGTGTTATATTAGCTAGTCTGCATCATACACACTCCTCTTGTTGGTGTTATATAGCTAGGCTGCATCATAAACACTCCACTTGTTGGTGTTATATAGTTAGTCTGCATCATATACACATCTCTTGTTGGTATTATATAGCTAGTCTGCATCATATACACTGCTCTTTTGATATTATATAGCTAGTCTGCATCATATACACATCTCTTGTTGGTATTATATAGCTACTCTTCATCATTTACACTCCTCTTGTTGGTGTCATATACTTAGTCTGCATCATATACACATCTCTTTTTGGTATTATATAGCTAGTCTGCATCATATACACTCCTCTTGTTGATAATATATAGCTAGTCTGAATCATATACATTCCTTTTGTTGATATTATATAGCTAGTCTCCATCATATACACTCATCTTGTTTATATTATATAGCTAGTCTCCATCATATACACTCCTCTTGTTGATATTATATAGCTAGTCTGAATCATATACACATCTCAATTTGGTATTATATAGCTAGTCTGCATCTAATACATTCCTCTTGTTGATATTATATAGCTAGTCTCCATCATATACACTCATCTTGTTTATATTATATAGCTAGTCTCCATCATATACACTCCTCTTGTTGATATTATATAGCTAGTCTGCATCATATACACATCTCAATTTGGTGTTATATAGCAACTCCGCATCATATACACTCCTCTTGTTGATATTATTTAGCTAGTCTGCATCATATACACGTCTCTTGTTGGTGTTATATAGCTAGTCTGCATCAAATACACATCTCTTTTTGGTATTTTATAGCTACTCTGCATCATATACACTCCTCTTGTTGGTGTTATATAGCTAGTCTGCATCATACACACTCCTCTTGTTGGTGTTATATAGCTAGTCAGCATCATACACACTCCTCTTGTTGGTGTTATATAGCTAGTCTGCATCATACACACTCCTCTTGTTGGTGTTATATAGCTAGTCAGCATCATACACACTCCTCTTGTTGGTGTTATATAGCTAGTCTGCATGATACACACTCTTGTTGTTGGTGTTATATAGCTAGTCTGCATCATACACACTCCTCTTGTTGGTGTTATATAGCTAGTCTGCATCATACACACTCCTCTTGTTGGTGTTATATAGCTAGTCTGCATGATACACACTCTTGTTGTTGGTGTTATATAGCTAGTCTGCATCATACACACTCCTCTTGTTGGTGTTATACAGCTGGTCTGCATCATACACAGTCCTCTTTGTGATGTTATATAGCTAGTCTGCATCATATACACTCCTCTTGTTGGTGTTATATAGCTAGTCTGCATCATACACACTCCTCTTGTTGGTGTTATATAGCTAGTCAGCATCATACACACTCCTCTTATTGGTGTTATATAGCTAGTCAGCATCATACACACTCCTCTTGTTGGTGTTATATAGCTAGTCTGCATCATACACACTCCTCTTGTTGGTGTTATATAGCTAGTCTGCATCATATACACATCTCAATTTGGTGTTATATAGCAACTCCGCATCATATACACTCCTCCTGTTGATATTATTTAGCTAGTCTCCATCAAATACACATCTCTTTTTCGTATTTTATAACTACTCTGCATCATATACACTCCTCTTGTTGATATTATATAGCTAGTCTGCATCATACACACTCCTATTGTTGGTGTTATATAGCTAGTCAGCATCATACACACTCCTCTTGTTGGTGTTATATAGCTAGTGTGCATCATATACACTCCTATTGTTGGTGTTATATAGCTAGTCTGCATCATACACACTAATCTTGTTGGTGTTATATAGCTAGTCAGCATGATACACACTCCTCTTGTTGGTGTTATATAGCTACTCTGCATTATACACACTCCTCTTGTTGGTGTTATATGGATAGTCTGCATCCTACACACTCCCCTTGTTGGTGTTATATAGCTAGTCTGCATCATACACACTCCTCTTGTTGGTGTTATATAGCTAGTCTGTATCATATAGCTAGTGTGCATCATACACACTCCTCTTGTTGGTGTTATATAGCTAGTCTGCATCATACACACTCCTCTTGTTGGTGTTATATAGCTAGTCTGCATCATATACACTCCTCTTGTTGGTGTTATATAGCTAGTCTGCATCATACACACTCCTCTTGTTGGTGTTATATATCTAGTCAGCATCATACACACTCCTCTTATTGGTGTTATATAGCTAGTCAGCATCATACACACTCCTCTTATTGGTGTTATATAGCAAGTCAGCATCATACACACTCCTCTTGTTGGTGTTATATAGCTAGTCTGCATCATACACACTCCTCTTGTTGGTGTTATATAGCTAGTCAGCATCATACACACTCCTCTTGTTGGTGTTATATAGCTAGTCTGCATCATACACACTCCTCTTGTTGGTGTTATATAACTAGTCTGCATCATACACACTCCTCTTGTTGGTGTTATATAGCTAGTCTGCATCATACACACTCCTCTTGTTGGTGTTATATAGCTAGTCTGCATCATACACACTCCTCTTGTTGGTGTTATATAGCTAGGCTGCATCATAAACACTCCTCTTGTTGGTGTTATATAGTTAGTCTGCATCATATACACATCTCTTGTTGGTATTATATAGCTAGTCTGCATCATACACACTCCTCTTGTTGGTGTTATATAGCTGGTCTGCATCATACACACTCCTCTTGTTGGTGTTATATAGCTAGTCTGCATCATACACACTCCTCTTGTTGGTGTTATATAGCTAGTCTGCATCATATACACATCTCAATTTGGTGTTATATAGCAACTCCGCATCATATACACTCCTCTTGTTGGTGTTATATGGATAGTCTGCATCATATACACTCCTCTTGTTGGTGTTATATGGATAGTCTGCATGATACACACTCTTGTTGTTGGTGTTATATAGCTAGTCTGCATCATACACACTCCTCTTGTTGGTGTTATATAGCTGGTCTGCATCATACACAGTCCTCTTTGTGATGTTATATAGCTAGTCTGCATCATACACAGTCCTCTTTGTGATGTTATATAGCTGGTCTGCATCATACACAGTCCTCTTTGTGATGTTATATAGCTGGTCTGCATCATATACAGTCCTCTTTGTGATGATATATAGCTGGTCTGCATCATACACAGTCCTCTTTGTGATGTTATATAGCTAGTCTGCATCATATACACTCCTCTTGTTGGTGTTATATAGCTAGTTTGCATCATACACACTCCTCTTGTTGGTGTTATATATCTAGTCAGCATCATACACACTCCTCTTATTGGTGTTATATAGCTAGTCAGCATCATACACACTCCTCTTGTTGGTGTTATATAGCTAGCCTGCATCATACACACACCTCTTGTTGGTGTTATATAGCTAGTCAGCATCATACACACTCCTCTTGTTGGTGTTATATAGCTAGTCTGCATCATACACACTCCTCTTGTTGGTGTTATATAGCTAGTCTGTATCATACACTCTCCTCTTGTTGGTGTTATATAGCTAGTCTGTATCATATACACTGCTCTTGTTTGTGTTATATAGCTAGTCTGCATCATATACACTCCTCTTGTTGGTGTTATATAGCTAGTCAGCATCATACACACTCCTCTTGTTGGTGTTATATAGATAGTCAGCATCATACACACTCCTCTTGTTGGTGTTATATAGATAGTCAGCATTATACACACTCCTCTTGTTGGTGTTATATAGCTAGTCAGCATCATACACACTCCTCTTGTTGGTGTTATATAAATAGTCAGCATCATACACAATCCTCTTGTTGGTGTTATATAGCTAGTCAGCATCATACGCACTCCTCTTGTTGATGCTATATAGCTAGTCTGCATTATACACACTCGTCTTGTTGGTGTTATATAGTTAGTCTGCATCATATACACTCCTCTTGTTGGTGTTATATAACTAGTCTGCATCATATACCCACTTGATGTTGGTGTTATATAGTTAGTCTGCATCATATACACTCCTCTTGTTGGTGTTATGTAGCTAGTCTGCATTATATACACTCCTCTTGATGGTGTTATATAGCTAGTCAGCATCATACACACTCCTCTTGTTGGTGTTATATAGCTAGTCTGCATCATACAAACTCCTCTTGTTGGTGTTATATAGATAGTCTGCATCATCAACACTCCTCTTGTTGGTGTTATATAGCTAGTCTGCATCATATACACTCCTCTTGTTGGTGTTATATAGCTAGTCTGCATCATATACACTCCTGTTGTTGGTGTTATATAGCTAGTCTGCATCATATACACTCCTCTTGTTGGTGTTATATAGCTAGTCTGCATCATACACACTCCTCTTGTTGGTGTTATATAGATAGTCTGCATCATCAACACTCCTCTTGTTGGTGTTATATAGCTAGTCTGCATCATACACACTCCTCTTGTTGGTGTTATATAGCTAGTCTGCATCATACACAGTCCTCTTTTTGATGTTATATAGCTAGTCTGCATCATACACAACTTGTTGTTGATTTTATATAGCTAGTCAGCATCATACACAGTCTTGTTGTTGGTGTTATATAGCTAGTCTGCATCATACACACTCTTGTTGTTGGTGTTATATAGCTAGTCAGCATCATACACACTCCTCTTGTTGGTGTTATATAGCTAGTCTGCATCATACACACTCCTCTTGTTGGTGTTATATAGCTAGTCCGCATCATACACACTCCTCTTGTTGTTGTTATATAGCTAGTCTGCATCATATACACATGTCTTGTTGGTGTCATATAGCTAATCTCATCATTCAAACTCCATTTTTTGGTGTTATATAGCTAGCCTGCGTTATACACACGTCTTTTGTTGGTGTTATATAGCTAGTCTGCATCATATACAAATCTCTTGTTGGTGTTATGTAGCTAGTCTGCATCATACACACTCCTCTTGTTGGTGTTATATAGCTAGACTGCATCATATACACTCCTCTTGTTGGTGTTATATAGTTAGTCTGCATCATATACACATCTCTTGTTGGTATTATATAGCTAGTCTGCATCATATACACTGCTCTTGTTGATATTATATAGTTAGTCGGCATCATATACACATCTCTTGTTGGTATTATATAGCTAGTCTGCATCATATACACTGCTCTTGTTGATATTATATAGCTAGTCTGCATCATATACACATCTATTTTGGTATTATATAGCTAGTCTGCATCATATACACTCCTCTTCTTGATATTATATAGCTAGTCTCCATCATATACACTCATCTTTTTGATATTATATAGCTAGTCTGCATCATATACTCATCTATTTTGGTATTATATAGCTAGTCTGCATCATATACACTTCTCTTGTTGATATTATATAGTTAGTCTGCATCATATACACATCTCTTGTTGGTATTATATAGCTACTCTGCATCATATACACTCCTCTTGTTGATATTATATACCTAGTCTGCATCATATACACATCTCTTGTTGGTGTTATATAGCTAGTCTGCATCATATACACTCCTCTTCTTGATATTATATAGCTAGTCTCCATCATATACACTCATCTTTTTGATATTATATAGCTAGTCTGCATCATATACGCGTCTCTTGTTGGTATAATATAGCTAGTCTCGATCATATACACTCCTCTTGTTGGTGTTATATAGCTAGTCTGCATCATATACACTCCTCTTGTTGGTGTTATATAGCTAGTCTGCATCATATACACTCCTCTTCTTGATATTATATAGCTAGTCTCCATCATATACACTCATCTTTTTGATATTATATAGCTAGTCTGCATCATATACGCGTCTCTTGTTGGTATAATATAGCTAGTCTCCATCATATACACTCCTCTTGTTGGTGTTATATAGCTAGTCTGCATCATATACACTCTTCTTGTTGGTATTATATAGCTAGTCTGCATCATATACACATCTCTTGTTGGTATTATATAGCTAGTCTGCATCATATACACATCTCTTGTTGGTATTATATAGCTAGTCTGCATCATATACATTCCTCTTGTTGATATTATATAGCTAGTCTCCATCATATACACTCATCTTGTTTATATTATATAGCTAGTCTCCATCATATACACTCCTCTTGTTGATATTATATAGCTAGTCGGCATCATATACACATCTCAATTTCGTGTTATATAGCAACTCCGCATCATATACACTCCTCTTGTTGATATTATTTAGCTAGTCTGCATCATATACACGTCTCTTGTTGGTGTTATATAGCTAGTCTGCATCAAATACACATCCCTTTTTGGTATTTTATAGCTACTCAACATCATATACACTCCTCTTGTTGATATTATATAGCTAGTCTGCATCATACACACTCCTATTGTTGGTGTTATATAGCTAGTCAGCATCATATACACTCCTCTTGTTGGTGTTATATAGCTAGTCTGAATCATATACACTCCTCTTGTTGGTGTTATATGGATAGTCTGCATCATACACACTCCTCTTGTTGGTGTTATATAGCTAGTCTGCATCATACACACTCCTCTTGTTGGTGTTATATAGCTGGTCTGCATCATACACAGTCCTCTTTTTGATGTTAAATAGCTAGTCTGCATCATACACACTCTTGTTGTTGGTGTTATATAGATAGTCACCATCATACACAGTCTTGTTGTTGGTGTTATATAGCTAGTCTGCATCATACACACTCCTCTTGTTGGTGTTATATAGCTAGTCTGCATCATACACACTCCTCTTGATGGTGTTATATAGCTGGTCTGTATCATACACTCTCCTCTTGTTGGTGTTATATAGCTAGTCTGTATCATACACTCTCCTCTTGATGGTGTTATATAGCTGGTCTGTATCATACACTCTCCTCTTGTTGGTGTTATATAGCTAGTCTGCATCATATACACTGCTCTTGTTGGTGTTATATAGCTAGTCTGCATCATATACACTCCTCTTGTTGGTGTTATATAGCTAGTCAGCATCATACACACTCCTCTTGTTGGTGTTATATAGATAGTCAGCATCATACACACTCCTCTTGTTGGTGTTATATAGATAGTCACCATTATACACACTCCTCTTGTTGGTGTTATATAGCTAGTCAGCATCATACACACTCCTCTTGTTGGTGTTATATAGATAGTCAGCATCATACACAATCCTCTTGTTGGTGTTATATAGCTAGTCAGCATCATACACACTCCTCTTGTTGATGCTATATAGCTAGTCTGCATTATACACACTCCTCTTGTTGGTGTTATATAGTTAGTCTGCATCATATACACTCCTCTTGTTGGTGTTATATAACTAGTCTGCATCATATACACACTTGATGTTGGTGTTATATAGCTAGTCTGCATCATTCACACTTCTCTTGTTGGTGTTATATAGATAGTCTGCATCATACACACTCCTCTTGATGGTGTTATATAGCTAGTCAGCATCATACACACTCCTCTTGTTGGTGTTATATAGCTAGTCTGCATCATACACACTCCTCTTGTTGGTGTTATATAGATAGTCTGCATCATACACACTCCTCTTGATGGTGTTATATAGCTAGTCTGCATCATCAACACTCCTCTTGTTGGTGTTATATAGATAGTCTGCATCATCAACACTCCTCTTGTTGGTGTTATATAGCTAGTCTGCATCATACACACTCCTCTTGTTGGTGTTATATAGCTGGTCTGCTTCATACACAGTCCTCTTTTTGATGTTAAATAGCTAGTCTGCATCATACACACTCTTGTTGTTGGTGTTATATAGATAGTCAGCATCATATACAGTCTTGTTGTTGGTGTTATATAGCTAGTCTGCATCATACACAACTTGTTGTTGATTTTATATAGCTAGTCTGCATCATACACACTCTTGTTGTTGGTGTTATATAGCTAGTCTGCATCATACACACTCTTGTTGTTGGTGTTATATAGCTAGTCTGCATCATACACACTCTTGTTGTTGGTGTTATATAGCTAGTCTGCATCATACACACTCCTCTTGTTGGTGTTATATAGCTAGTCTGCATCATACACACTCCTCTTGTTGGTGTTATATAGCTAGTCTGCATCATACACACTCCTCTTGTTGGTGTTATATAGCTAGTCTGCATCATACACACTCCTCTTGTTGCTGTTATATAGCTAGTCTGCATCATATACACATCTCTTGTTGGTGTCATATAGCTAATCTCAACATACAAACTCCATTTTTTGGTGTTATATAGCTAGTCTGCGTTATATACACGTCTTTTGTTGGTGTTATATAGCTAGTCTGCATCATATACACTGCTCTTGTTGATATTATATAGCTAGTCTGCATCATATACACATCTCTTGTTGGTATTATATAGCTACTCTTCATCATATACACTCCTCTTGTTGGTGTTATATACTTAGTCTGCATCATATACACATCTCTTTTTGGTATTATATAGCTAGTCTGCATCATATACACTCCTCTTGTTGATATTATATAGTTAGTCTGCATCATATACACATCTCTTGTTAGTATTATATAGCTACTCTGCATCATATACACATCTCTTGTTGGTATTATATAGCTACTCTGCATCATATACACTCCTTTTGTTGATATTATATACCTAGTCTGCATCATATACACATCTCTTGTTGGTGTTATATAGCTACTCTGCATCATATGCACTCCTCTTGTTGATATTATATAGCTAGTCTGCATCATATACACATCTCAAGTTGGTGTCATATAGCTACTCTGCATCATATACACTGCTCTTGTTGATATTATATAGCTAGTCTGCATCATATACACATCTCAAGTTGGTGTCATATAGCTACTCTGCATCATATACACTCCTCTTGTTGATATTATATAGCTAGTCTGCATCATATACACATCTCAAGTTGGTGTCATATAGCTACTCTGCATCATATACACTCCTCTTGTTGATATTACGAGGGCCGTTCAGAAAGTAGCCTCCGATCGGTCACAGTGCGGGTAGTGGGGGGAGTAGCGACGCCATCTGTGCATTCACGCACTCAGCAGGTCAGTCGGCATCAAGCCGTGGTCGAGTGAAGGTCGTACCTGCGCTAGTTTAGTGTTTGTGGCCGTTTGAAATGTGTACTGCAATAGAAAACCCCGCCAAATGTGAAGTGCGTGCTGTTATAAGGTTTTTTACAGCCAAAGGATATTCTGCAGCAGCTATTCATCGTGAGCTTTGTGCCGTGTACGGACCAAGAGTTATGAGTGAAGGAGTGAATGGGTACGTTTATTTAAAAGTGGACGAGAAAACGTTCATGATGAAGAGAGGAGTGGTAGACCATCATTGGTCACGGACGAACTCGTTCAGACAGTTGATGCAAAAGTTCGTGAAAACCGACGTTTCACAATGTCGGAGTTGTCTACTGATTTTCCACAGATTTCTAAGACTCTCTTGTACGAGATAGTGACAGCAAGATTGGGTTACCGTAAGTTCTGTGCACGATGGGTGCCCAAAATTCTTACCGACCACCTCAAAACTCAAAAGAATGGCCTCTGCATTAGACTTTCTGTCACGTTATGAGGCCGAAGGTGAACCATTGTTAAACAGAATCGTGACCGGGGACGAAACCTGGATTAAGTACGTGAACCCTGAGGCAAAAGAACAATCAAAGATGTGGGCACATTCAAATTCGCCTACCAAACCAATAAAAGCCCGGCAAGATTTTTCTGCCCGAAAATTGATGGCAACGGTGTTTTGGGATGCAAAAGGGGTGTTGTTGGTTGAATTCATGGAACGTGGGACGACCATTAATCAAGACGTGTACTGTGAAACACTAAAACAATTACGACGGGCTATACAGAACAAACGCCGTGGTATGCTGACTTCCGGTATCGTTTTTTTGCACGATAACGCCCGTCCTCACTCTGCTCGCAGAACAACAGCCCTTCTTGAGTCCTTCAAGTGGGACGTTGTCAATCATCCACCTTACAGCCCAGATCTGGCGCCAAGCGATTATCACCTCTTCATGCATATGAAGAAATGGCTCGGGTCCCAGCGGTTTGATGACGACGAAGAGCTCAAAGATGCGGTCACAGGCTGACTCCAGGCACAAGCGGGTGATTTTTATGCAGAAGGAATTTCAAAGCTTGTGAACAGATACGATAAGTGCCTCAACTGTTATGGAAACTATGTAGAAAAATAGTGCAAAGATGTAGTTGTAAGATGTATATATTAAAATATTTTTATTTAACTTGGTGAAATTCTTGCAATCAACCGGAGGCTACTTTCTGAACGGCCCTCGTATATAGCTAGTCTGCATCATATACACATCTCTTGTTGGTATTATATAGCTAGTCTGCATCATATACACATCTCTTGTTGGTATTATATAGCTAGTCTGCATCATATACACATCCCTTGTTGGTATTATATAGCTAGTCTGCATCATACACACTCCTCTTGTTGGTGTTATATAGCTAGTCTGCATCATATACATTCCTCTTGTTGGTGTTATATAGCTAGTCTGCATCATATACACTCCTCTTGTTGGTGTTATATAGCTAGTCTGCATCATATACATTCCTCTTGTTGGTGTTATATAGCTAGTCTGCATCATACACACTCCTCTTGTTGGTGTTATATAGCTAGTCTGCATCATATACATTCCTCTTGTTGATATTATATAGCTAGTCTCCATCATATACACTCATCTTGTTGATATTATATAGCTAGTCTCCATCATATACACTCCTCTTGTTGATATTATATAGCTAGTCTGCATCATATACACATCTCAATTTGGTGTTATATAGCAAATCCGCATCATATACACTCCTCTTTTTGATATTATTTAGCTAGTCTGCATCATATACACGTCTCTTGTTGGTGTTATATAGCTAGTCTGCATCAAATACACATCTCTTTTTGGTATTTTATAGCTACTCTGCATCATATACACTCCTCTTGTTGATATTATATAGCTAGTCTGCATCATACACACTCCTATTGTTGGTGTTATATAGCTAGTCAGCATCATACACACTCCTCTTGTTGGTGTTATATAGCTAGTGTGCATCATATACACTCCTATTGTTGGTGTTATATAGCTAGTCTGCATCATACACACTCCTCTTGTTGGTGTTATATAGCTAGTCAGCATCATACACACTCCTCTTGTTGGTGTTATATAGCTAGTCTGCATCATACACACTCCTCTTGTTGGTGTTATATGGATAGTCTGCATCATACACACTCCTCTTGTTGGTGTTATATAGATAGTCAGCATCATACACACTCCTCTTGTTGGTGTTATATAGATAGTCAGCATCATACACACTCCTATTGTTGGTGTTATATAGCTAGTCAGCATCATACACACTCCTCTTGTTGGTGTTATATAGATAGTCAGCATCATACACACTCCTCTTGTTGGTGTTATATAGCTAGTCAGCATCATACACACTCCTCTTATTGGTGTTATATAGCTAGTCAGCATCATACACACTCCTCTTATTGGTGTTATATAGATAGTCAGCATCATACACACTCCTCTTGTTGGTGTTATATAGATAGTCAGCATCATACACACTCCTATTGTTGGTGTTATATAGCTAGTCAGCATCATACACACTCCTCTTCTTGGTGTTATATAGATAGTCAGCATCATACACACTCCTCTTGTTGGTGTTATATATATAGTCAGCATCATACACACTCCTCTTGTTGGTGTTATATAGCTAGTCAGCATCATACACACTCCTCTTATTGGTGTTATATAGCTAGTCTGCATCATATACACTCCTCTTGTTGGTGTTATATGGATAGTCTGCATCATAAACACTCCTCTTGTTGGTGTTATATAGCTAGTCTGCATCATACACACTCCTCTTGTTGGTGTTATATGGATAGTCTGCATCATAAACACTCCTCTTGTTGTTGTTATATAGCTAGTCTGCATCATACACACTCTTGTTGTTGGTATTATATAGCTAGTCTGCATCATACACACTCCTCTTGTTGGTGTTATATAGCTAGTCAGCATCATACACACTCCTATTGTTGGTGTTATATAGCTGGTCTGCATCATACACAGTCCTTTTGTTGGTCTTATATAGCTAGTCTGCATCACACACACTCCTCTTGTTGGTGTTATATAGCTAGTCTGTATCATACACTCTCCTCTTGTTGGTGTTATATAGCTAGTCTGCATCATACACACTCCTATTGTTGGTGTTATATAGCTGGTCTGCATCATACACACTCCTCTTGTTGGTGTTATATAGCTAGTCTGCATCATACACACTCCTATTGTTGGTGTTATATAGCTGGTCTGCATCATACACACTCCTCTTTTTGATGTTATATAGCTAGTCTGCATCATGCACACTCTTATTGTTGATGTTATATAGCTAGTCTGCATCATACACACTCCTCTTGTTGGTGTTATATAACTAGTCTGCATCATATACACACTTGTTGTTGGTGTTATATAGCTAGTCAGCATCATACACACTCCTCTTGTTGGTGTTATATAGCTAGTCTGCATCATACACACTCCTCTTGTTGGTGTTATATAGCTAGTCAGCATCATACACACTCCTCTTGTTGGTGTTGTATAGCTAGTCTGCATCATACACACTCCTCTTGTTGGTGTTATATAGCTAGTCAGCATCATACACACTCCTCTTGTTGTTGTTATATAGCTAGTCTGCATCATACACACTCCTCTTGTTGGTGTTGTATAGCTGGTCTGCATCATATACACATCTCTTGTTGGTGTTATATAGCTATTCTGAGTCATATACACATCTCTTGTTGGTGTTATATAGCTATCATGCATCATATACAAATCCCTTGTTCGTGTTATATAGCTAGTCTGCATCATATACACATCTCTTGTTGGTGTTATATAGCTGGTCTCATCATACAAACTCCGTTTTTTGGTGTTATATAGCTAGTCTGCGTTATATACACGTCTTTTGTTGGTGTTATATAGCTAGTCTGCGTTATATACACGTCTTTTGTTGGTGTTATATAGCTAGTCTGCATCATATACACATCTCTTGTTGGTGTTATGTAGCTAGTCGGCATCGTACACACTCCTCTTGTTGGTGTTATATAGCTAGACTGCATCATATACACTCCTCTTGATGGTGTTATATAGTTAGTCTGCATCATATACACATCTCTTGTTAGTATTATATAGCTAGTCTGCATCATATACACTCCTCTTGATGGTGTTATATAGTTAGTCTGCATCATATACACATCTCTTGTTAGTATTATATAGCTAGTCTGCATCATATACACTCCTCTTGATGGTGTTATATAGTTAGTCTGCATCATATACACATCTCTTGTTAGTATTATATAGCTAGTCTGCATCATATACACTCCTCTTGATGGTGTTATATAGTTAGTCTGCATCATATACACATCTCTTGTTAGTATTATATAGCTAGTCTGCATCATATACACTCCTCTTGTTTGTGTTATATAGCTAGTCTGCATTATATACATTGCTCTTGTTGGTGTTATATAGCTAGTCTGCATCATATACACTCCTCTTGTTGGTGTTATTTAGCTAGTCTGCATCATACACACTCCTCTTGTTGGTGTTATTGAGCTAGTCTGCATTATATGCACTCCTCTTGTTGGTGTTATTTAGCTATTCTGCAACATATACACATCTCTGGTTAGTGTTATATCGCTAGTCTACATCATACACACTCCTCTTGGAGTTATATAGCTAGTTGTATCATATACACATCTCTTGTTGGTAGTATATAGCCAGTCCGCATCATATACACATCTCTTGTTGGTGTTATATAGCTAGTCTGTATCATATACTCATCTCTTGTTGGTGTTATGTAGCTAGTCTGCATTATATACACTCCTCTCGTTGGTGTTATATAGTTAGTGTGCATCATACACACTCCTATTGTTTGTGTTATATAGCTAGTCAGCATCATACACACTCCTCTTGTTGGTGTTATATAGCTAGTGTGCATCATATACACTCCTCTTGTTGGTGTTATATAGCTAGTCTGTATCATACACACTCTCTTGTTGGTGTTATATAGCTAGTCTGTATCATACACACTCCTCTTGTTGGTGTTATATAGCTGGTCTGCATCATACACACTCCTGTTGTTGGTGTTATATAGCTAGTCTGCATCATACACACTCCTCTTGTTGGTGTTGTATAGCTGGTCTGCATCATATACACATCTCTTGTTGGTGTTATATAGCTAGTCTGTATCATATACACTCCTCTTGTTGGTGTTATATAGCTAGTCTGCATCATACACACTCCTCTTGTTGGTGTTATATAGCTAGTCTGCATCATACACACTCCTCTTATTGGTGTTATATAGCTAGTCAGCATCATACACACTCCTCTTATTGGTGTTATATAGCTAGTCAGCATCATACACACTCCTCTTGTTGGTGTTATATAGCTAGTCAGCATCATACACACTCCTCTTATTGGTGTTATATAGCTAGTCAGCATCATGCACACTCCTCTTATTGGTGTTATATAGCTAGTCAGCATCATACACACTCCTCTTATTGGTGTTATATAGCTAGTCAGCATCATACACACTCCTCTTGTTGGTGTTATATAGATAGTCAGCATCATACACACTCCTCTTATTGGTGTTATATAGCTAGTCAGCATCATACACACTCCTCTTATTGGTGTTATATAGCTAGTCAGCATCATACACACTCCTCTTATTGGTGTTATATAGCTAGTCAGCATCATACACACTCCTCTTGTTGGTGTTATATAGATAGTCACCATTATACACACTCCTCTTATTGGTGTTATATAGCTAGTCTGCATCATACACACTCCTCTTATTGGTGTTATATAGCTAGTCAGCATCATACACACTCCTCTTGTTGGTGTTATATAGCTAGTCTGCATCATACACACTCCTCTTGTTGGTGTTATATAGCTAGTCTGCATCATATACACTCCTCTTGTTGGTGTTATATAGCTAGTCTGCATCATATACACTCCTCTTGTTGGTGTTATATAGCTAGTCTGCATCATATACACTCCTCTTGTTGGTGTTATATAGCTAGTCTGCATCATTCACACTCCTGTTGTTGGTGTTATATAGCTAGTCTGCATCCTACACACTCCTCTTGTTGGTGTTATATAGCTAGTCTGCATCCTACACACTCCTCTTGTTGGTGTTATATGGATAGTCTGCATCCTACACACTCCTCTTGTTGGTGTTATATAGCTAGTCTGCATCCTACACACTCCTCTTGTTGGTGTTATATAGCTAGTCTGTATCATATACACTGCTCTTGTTGGTGTTATATAGCTAGTCTGCATCATACACACTCCTCTTGTTGGTGTTATATAGCTAGTCTGCATCATACACACTCCTCTTGTTGGTGTTATATAGCTAGTCAGCATCATACACACTCCTGTTGTTGGTGTTATATAGCTAGTCTGCATCATACACACTCCTCTTGTTGGTGTTATATAGCTAGTCTGCATCATACACACTCCTCTTGTTGGTGTTATATAGCTGGTCTGCATCATACACACTCCTCTTGTTGGTGTTATATAGCTGGTCAGCATCATACACACTCCTCTTGTTGGTGTTATATAGCTAGTCAGCATCATACACACTCCTCTTGTAGGTGTTATATAGCTAGTCTGCATCCTACACACTCCTGTTGTTGGTGTTATATAGCTAGTCTGCATCATACACACTCCTCTTGTTGGTGTTATATAGCTAGTCTGCATCATACACACTCCTCTTGTTGGTGTTATATAGCTGGTCTGCATCATACACACTCCTCTTGTTGGTGTTATATAGCTGGTCTGCATCATACACACTGCTCTTGTTGGTGTTATATAGCTAGTCTGCATCATACACACTCTTGTTGTTGGTGTTATATAGCTAGTCTGCATCATGCTCACTCTTATTGTTGATGATATATAGCTAATCTGCATCATACACACTCTTGTTGTTGGTGTTATATAGATAGTCAGCATCATACACAGTCTTGTTGTTGGTGTTATATAGCTAGTCTGCATCATGCTCACTCTTATTGTTGATGATATATAGCTAGTCTGCATCATGCTCACTCTTATTGTTGATGATATATAGCTAGTCTGCATCATACACACTCCTCTTGTTGGTGTTATATAACTAGTCTGCATCACATACACACTTGTTGTTGGTGTTATATAGCTAGTCTGCATCATATACACTGCTCTTGTTGGTGTTATATAGCTAGTCTGCATCATACACACTCCTCTTGTTGGTGTTATATAGCTGGTCTGCATCATACACACTCCTCTTGTTGGTGTTATATAGCTAGTCTGCATCATATACACATCTCTTGTTGGTGTTATATAGCTAGTCTGAGTCACATACACATCTATTGTTGGTGTTATATAGCTATCATGCATCATATACACATCCCTTGTTCGTGTTATATAGCTAGTCTGCATCATATACACATCTCTTGTTGGTGTTATATAGCTGGTCTCATCATACAAACTCCGTTTTTTGGTGTTATATAGCTAGTCTGCGTTATATACACGTCTTTTTTTTTGGTGTTATATAGCTAGTCTGCATCATATACACATCTCTTGTTGGTGTTATGTAGCTAGTCTGCATCATACACACTCCTCTTGTTGGTGTTGTATAGCTGGTCTGCATCATATACACTCCTCTTGTTGGTGTTATATAGCTAGACTGCATCATACACTCTCCACTTGTTGGTGTTATATAGCTAGTCTGCATCATACACACTCCTCTTGTTGGTGTTATATAGCTACTCTGCATCATATACACTCCTCTTGTTGATGTAATATAGTTAGTCTGCATCATATACACATCTCTTGTTCGTATTATATAGCTAATCTGCATCATATACACTCCTCTTGTTGATATTATATAGCTAGTCTGCATCATATACATATCTCTTGTTGGTATTATATAGCTACTCTGCATCATATACACTCCTCTTGTTGGTATTATATAGCTACTCTGCATCATATACACTCCTCTTGTTGGTGTTATATAGTTAGTCTGCATCATATACACATCTCCTGTTCGTATTATATAGCTAATCTGCATCATATACACTCCTCTTTTTGATATTATATAGTTAGTCTTCATCATATACACATCTCTTGTTGGTATTATATAGCTACTCTGCATCATATACACTCATCTTGTTGATATTATATAGCTAGTCTGCATCATATACACGTCTCTTGTTGGTGTTATATAACTAGTTTGCGTCATTCTGCATCATATACACATCTCATTTTGGTGTTATATAGCAACTCTGCATCATATACACTCCTCTTGTTGATATTATATAGCTAGTCTGCATCATATACACATCTCAAGTTGGTGTTATATAGCTACTCTGCATCATATACACTCCCCTTGTTGATATTATATTAGCTAGTCTGCATCATATACACATCTCAGGTTGGTGTTATATAGCTAGTCTGCATTATATACACGTCTCTTGTTGGTATTATATAGCTAGTCTGTGTCATATACACTCCTCTTGTTGGTGTTATATAGCTAGTCTGCATCATATACACATCTATTCCCTGAGTTTTATATGTAGTCTGCCTTATATACCATCTCTTCTCTGAGTTATATAGCTATTCTGCATCATATACACAACTCTTCTCTGATTTTTATATCTAGTCTGCATCATATACACATCTCTTCTCTGAGTTTTATATCTAGTCTGCATCAGATACACATCTCTTCTCTGAGTTATATATCTAGTCGACATCTAATATGCATCTCTTCTCTGAGTTTTATATCTAGTCTACATCATATACACATCTCTTCTCTGAGTTATATATCTAGTCGACATCTAATATGCATCTCTTCTCTGAGTTTTATATCTAGTCTGCATCATATACACATCTCTTCTCTGAGTTATATATCTAGTCGACATCTAATATGCATCTCTTCTCTGAGTTTTATATCTAGTCTGCATCATATACACATCGCTTCTTTGAGTACTATATCTAGTCTGCATCATATACACATCTCTTCTCTGGGTTCTATATCTAGTCTGCATCATATACACATCTCTTCTCTGGGTTCTATATCTAGTCTGCATCATATACACATCTCTTCTCTGAGTTTTATATCTAGTCTTTATCATATACACATCTCTTCTCTGAGTTTTATATCTAGTCTGTATCATATACGCATCTCTTCTCTGAGTTATATATCTAGTCTGCATCATATACACATCTCTTCTCTGAGTTTTATATCTAGTCTGCATTATATACGCATCTCTTCTCTGAGTTATATAGCTATTCTGTATCATATACACATCTCTTCTCTGAGTTTTATATCTAGTCTGCATCATATACACATCTCTTCTCTGAGTTTTATATCTAGTCTGCATCATATACACATCTCTTCTCTGAGTTTTATATCTAGTCTGCATCATATACACATCACTTCTCTGAGTTTTATATCTAGTCTGCATCATATACACATCTCTTCTCTGAGTTTTATATCTAGTCTGTATCATATACACATCACTTCTCTGAGTTTTATATCTAGTCTGCATCATATACACATCACTTCTCTGAGTTTTATATCTAGTCTGCATCATATACACATCTCTTCTCTGAGTTTTATATCTAGTCTGTATCATATACACATCTCTTCTCTGAGTTTTATATCTAGTCTGCATCATATACACATCTCTTCTGTGAGTTTTATATCTAGTCTGCATCATATACGCATCTCTTCTCTGAGTTTTATATCTAGTCTGCATCATATTCACATCTCTTCTCTGAGTTTTATATCTAGTCTGTATCATACACACATCTCTTCTCTGAGTTTTATATCTAGTCTGTATCATATACACATCTCTTCTCTGAGTTTTATATCTAGTCTGCATCATATACACATCTCTTCTCTGAGTTTTATATCTAGTCTGCATCATATACACATGTCTTCTCTGAGTTTTATATCTAGTCTGTATCATATACACATCTCTTCTCTGAGTTTTATATCTAGTCTGCATCAGATACACATCACTTTGAGACAGTAACTCTTTAAATCCGCTTAAACCATCGAAATGATGTAACTAACAATAATATGTAAGATAGAGATATATTGCGCAATGAACCGATAGTGATAATTGTACTTTAAATAGATAGCATTTGTATATAGTAATGCCTTATTGATCATAGTAAGGGAAATAAGTTTTGCTTTAACCACTAGTTTATTTGTGAATATTTGTAGTTTGTTAATATTGTACACGCTAAGTCGACAAGGTTTGGAACGTGGTTTTAACTGTAAATGCACAGATTTCCGTTGGCAAGACCTTGAAGTATTGTTAGTGGAGCTTTCAAAAGGAAACACTCTAAAAAGGTTATTGCTCTGCCATTTGTTTAACGTTTAGTGACTTTAGGGAATAGAAGCATAAGTACATGCAACCAATAGCAAGAAAGAACGCTATTCATACAGAAGGATATTTCAGTTTAAAGTTCACAACCGTTTTGACAATACTTTGCCAGATTCCAAGAGCGACACAATGTCGGTCGCTGGAGCAAAATCGCGCCACATTGCTCACCGCGGTTGAAACCAAGAAGTCATGGTTTTGTGGGCCCCAGATTTATAATCATCACCCACATGTTTGCAGGCGTCACTTGGTTGTCAACGGTTAGGGTTTATACAGCGTAATATTATACCATGCAATTTCCTTCAATAATATTTACGAAACAGTGGTTATTGTTATTTTCATACTACCTCTTGTATTTCCTTTTGTACCACGCCCTGTACCGAGGAATTCATGTTCGCCCATGAAGAAGAAAAACCTGAGCTAACACCGGAGCAGCAAAGACAGACAATAGGTAGGGAAATGTCACTAGGTTCCACCCTAACCGGACCAACGGACCCACACAATAACGCCGACGCTACTTTGTCATTACCATTTAAATAATATTCTGGACAAAGCGCACCCATAACAGTTGCAACTTCTCTGAGTTTTATATCAAGTCTGCATCATATACACATCTCTTCTCTGAGTTATATAGCTAGTCTGCATCATATACACATCTCTTCTCTGAGTTATATAGCTACTCTGCATCATATACACATCTCTTCTCTGAGTTATATATCTAGTCTGCATCATATACTCATCTCTTCTCTGAGATTTATATCTAGTCTGCATCATATACACATCTCTTATTTGAGTTATATATCTAGTCTGCATTGTATATACATCTCTTCTCTGCGATGTATATCTAGTCTGAATCATATACACATCTTTTCTCTGAGTTATATAGTTAGTCTGCATCATATACACATCTCTTCTCTGCGTTATATAGCTAGTCTGCATCATATACACATCTTTTCTATGAGTTATATATCTAATCTGCATCATATACACATCTCTTCTCTGAGTTATATAGCTAGTCTGCATCATATACACATCTCTTCTCTGAGTTATATAGCTAGTCTGCATTATATACACATCTCTTCTCTGAGTTATATAGCTAGTCTGCATTATATACACATCTCTTCTCTGAGTTATATAGCTAGTCTGCATCATATACACATCTCTTCTCTGAGTTATATAGCTGGCCTGCATCGTATTCACATCTCTTCTCTGAGTTATATAGCTAGTCTGCATCATATACACATCTCTTCTCTGAGTTATATAGTTTGTCTGCATCATATACACATCTCTTCTCTGAGTTATATATCTAGTCTGCATCATATACACATCTCTTCTCTGAGTTATATAGCTAGTCTGCATCATATACACATCTCTTCTCTGAGTTATATAGCTAGTCTGCATCATATACACATCTCTTCTCTGAGTAATATAGCTAGTCTGCATCATATACACATCTCTTCTCTGAGTTATATAGCTAGTCTGCATTATATACACATCTCTTCTCTGAGTTATATAGCTAGTCTGCATTATATACACATCTCTTCTCTGAGTTATATAGCTAGTCTGCATCATATACACATCTCTTCTCTGAGTTATATAGCTAGTCTGCATCATATACACATCTCTTCTCTGAGTAATAAAGCTAGTCTGCATCATATACACATCTCTTCTCTGAGTTATATAGCTAGTCTGCATTATATACACATCTCTTCTGTGAGTTATATAGCTAGTCTGCATTATATACGCATCTCTTCTCTGAGTTAAATAGCTAGTCTGCATCATATACACATCTCTTCTCTGAGTTATATAGCTAGTCTGCATCATATACACATCTCTTCTCTGAGTTATATAGTTTGTCTGCATCATATACACATCTCTTCTCTGAGTTATATATCTAGTATGCATCATATACACATCTCTTCTCTGAGTTATATAGCTAGTCTGCATCATATACACATCTCTTCTCTGAGTTATATAGCTAGTCTGCATCATATACACATCTCTTCTCTGAGTTATATATCTAGTCTGCATCATATACACATCTCTTCTCTGAGTTATATATCTAGTCTGCATCATATACACATCTCTTCTCTGAGTTATATAGCTAGTCTGCATCCTATACACATCTCTTCTCTGAGTTATATAGCTAGTCTGCATCATATACACATCTCTTCTCTGAGTAATATAGTTTGTCTGCAACATATACACATCTCTTCTCTGAGTTATATATCTAGTCTGCATCATATACACATCTCTTCTCTGAGTTATATAGTTTGTCTGCATCATATACACATCTCTTCTCTGAGTTATATATCCAGTCTGCATCATATACACATCTCTTCTCTGAGTTATATATCTAGTCTGCATCATATACACATCTCTTCTCTGAGTTATATAGCTAGTCTGCATCATATACACATCTCTGCTCTGAGTTATATAGCTAGTCTGCATCATATACACATCTCTTCTCTGAGTTATATAGCTAGTCTGCATCATATACACATCTGTTCTCTGAGTTACATATCTAGTCTGCATCATATACACATCTCTTCTCTGAGTTATATATCTAGTCTGCATCATATACACATCTCTTCTCTGAGTTATATATCTAGTCTGCATCATATACACATCTCGTCTCTGAGTTATATATCTAGTCTGCATCATATACACATCTCTTTTCTGAGTTATATATCTAGTCTACATCATATACACATCTCGTCTCTGAGTTATATATCTACTCTGCATCATACACACATCTCTTCTCTGAGTTATATATCTAGTCTGCATCATATACACATCTCTTCTCTGAGTTATATAGCTAGTCTGCATCATATACACATCTCTTCTCTGAGTTATATATCTAGTCTGCATCATATACACATCTCTTCTCTGAGTTATATAGTTTGTCTGCATCATATACACATCTCTTCTCTGAGTTATATATCTAGTATGCATCATATACACATCTCTTCTCTGAGTTATATAGCTAGTCTGCATCATATACACATCTCTTCTCTGAGTTATATAGCTAGTCTGCATCATATACACATCTCTTCTCTGAGTAATATAGTTTGTCTGCATCATATACACATCTCTTCTCTGAGTTATATATCTAGTCTGCATCATATACACATCTCTTCTCTGAGTTATATAGCTAGTCTGCATCCTATACACATCTCTTCTCTGAGTTATATAGCTAGTCTGCATCATATACACATCTCTTCTCTGAGTAATATAGTTTGTCTGCAACATATACACATCTCTTCTCTGAGTTATATATCTAGTCTGCATCATATACACATCTCTTCTCTGAGTTATATATCTAGTCTGCATCATATACACATCTCTTCTCTGAGTTATATAGCTAGTCTGCATCATATACACATCTCTGCTCTGAGTTATATAGCTAGTCTGCATCATATACACATCTCTTCTCTGAGTTATATAGCTAGTCTGCATCATATACACATCTGTTCTCTGAGTTACATATCTAGTCTGCATCATATACACATCTCTTCTCTGAGTTATATATCTAGTCTGCATCATATACACATCTCTTCTCTGAGTTATATATCTAGTCTGCATCATATACACATCTCGTCTCTGAGTTATATATCTAGTCTGCATCATATACACATCTCTTTTCTGAGTTATATATCTAGTCTACATCATATACACATCTCGTCTCTGAGTTATATATCTACTCTGCATCATACACACATCTCTTCTCTGAGTTATATATCTAGTCTGCATCATATACACATCTCTTCTCTGAGTTATATAGCTAGTCTGCATCATATACACATCTCTTCTCTGAGTTATATATCTAGTCTGCATCATATACACATCTCGTCTCTGAGTTATATAGCTAGTCTGCATCATACACACATCTCTTCTCTGAGTTCTATATCTAGTCTGCATCATATACACATCTCTTCTCTGAGTTATATATCTAGACTGCATCATATACACATCTCTTCTCTGAGTTATATATCTAGACTGCATCATATACACATCTCTTCTCTGAGTTATATATCTAGTCTGCATCATATACACATCGCTTCTCTGAGTTATATAGCTTGTCTGCATCATATACATATCGCTTCTCTGAGTTATATAGCTGGTCTGCATCATATACACATCTCTTCTCTGAGTTATATAGCTAGTCTGCATCATATACACATCTCTTCTCTGAGTTATATAGCTAGTCTGCATCATATACACATCTCTTCTCTGAGTTATATAGCTAGTCTGCATCATATACACATCTCTTCTCTGAGTTATATAGCTAGTCTGCATCATATACACATCTCTTCTCTGAGTTATATATCTAGTCTGCATCATATACACATCTCTTCTCTGAGTTATATAGCTGGTCTGCATCATATACACATCTCTTCTCTGAGTTATATATCTAGACTGCATCATATACACATCTCTTCTCTGAGTTATATATCTAGTCTGCATCATATACACATCGCTTCTCTGAGTTATATATCTAGTCTGCATCATATACACATCGCTTCTCTGAGTTATATATCTAGTCTGCATCATATACACATCGCTTCTCTGAGTTATATATCTAGTCTGCATCATATACACATCGCTTCTCTGAGTTATATAGCTTGTCTGCATCATATACACATCTCTTCTCTGAGTTATATAGCTAGTCTGCATCATATACACATCTCTTCTCTGAGTTATATAGCTGGTCTGCATCATATACACATCTCTTCTCTGAGTTATATAGCTAGTCTGCATCATATACACATCTCTTCTCTGAGTTATATAGCTAGTCTGCATCATATACACATCTCTTCTCTGAGTTATATAGCTTGTCTGCATCATATACACATCTCTTCTCTGAGTTATATAGCTTGTCTGCATCATATACACATCTTTTCTCTGAGTTATATATCTAGTCTGCATCATACACACATCTCTTCTCTGAGTTATATAGTTTTTCTGCATCATATACACATCTCTTCTCTGAGTTATATATCTAGTCTGCATCATATACACATCTCTTCTCTGAGTTATATATCTAGTCTGCATCATATACACATCTCCGGTTGGCCTTATGGATAGTTTGCTTCTTACACATATCTCTTGTTGGTGTTATTTAGCTGGCATGCTTCATATACAAATCACTTCTTGGTTTTATATAGCTAGCCTGCATCTTATAAACATCTCCAGTTGGCCTTATTGGTAGTCTGCCTCGCTAGAGATGAGTCCTAGTTTCTGTCCGGGATTAGTGCAGTCATATGCTTGAATTGACGCCCTAGAGCATTGTTGCCTCTTTGTAAGTGTCAGTGACATAATCTTCCTTTCTGTACCAATTTTGGACGTTGGCAGTAGTAAAACTGTACTATATACTGCTAATAGAATAGAAGACAATAAATGGTATAATGGTTAAATCTGCTGATTTTCTTGCGGCAACCCTGCTCTAAAGACATTTACATACGATTCACTTCAACATAGTATGACTTAAACATTTCAGATTATTATAAAGGGAACGTTATGATAAGTTTTTTGAACAGAGACTGTCTCGCTTTTCTAGAGTTAATTTAAATACAAAGTCGAATAACCACGTATAAACGTGTTCTTAGGCTTCAATGTGTCAATGCTGATCATATTGTTTGTTTGTTGTGTTTTGTCCTGTTCTGAGCTCAGGATTATTTGTTCAGTTCTATTATGAATTATTCGTAAGATGTTTTACGCATCTCTACCCAAATTGACGCCACATGAAGCGGGCTACTAAAAATGGACTGTTATTTGTGGACGCTCTTTAAATGCTGTGGTTCTCGGCTTATCATTTTATACATGGCGTGAAAGACCGCCTAATTTTGCTTAGTGACCTCTCAATCAGGCTTGAGGTTCTTGTACGTGCCGTAAATTTACGACACGGGACCAATGGCTTTACTTCCCTTCCGAAGGAAGCCATGCTAAGGATTTTTACGCCCGAGAAAATCTATCGTCCGCCGAGTTTGAACCCGCAACCTTGAGTATATGAAGTTATCATGATAACCATTACACCACGGAGGGCGACAAACGAGCTACTAGGAGTAAGGGGGAGGGAGATGGAAATGGAGAGAAAATTAATACAATGGCCCTGTATGTACAAGATTAATCAATAGATAATCCAAAAATCTATTGAAAGCAATCACGTGCATATCTCGCAGCGCGGGACTATTGCCATATCCGTTCACGCTAAAAAGTAGTGTATCTCCACTTCTATTATTATTATTATTATTATTATTATTATTATTATTACTACCCTTTTTCATGATTTAAAGCAATTTTTCGCACCCGATTCGTCTGATTCGCAGTACACGAGTGTGTTCAACCACAAGCCTGTACCTGGAGAGGAAGTATGGTAGCTAATATGTCACTGGGCGATGGTCATGCCACAAAAGTTCCGTCCTGCCACTTCATTTGCAACTCTCGCGTGACGATAGCTTGCACCATATTGTATATTGCAAGTAAACCCCTGCGAGTCGCGCGTTACTTGCTGCTATTTTGGGGCTCACCCGAGCTCTAGTAGCCTTATTTGAGTTGTTTTTTTTTAATACACCTGTTATTTTCATCAGGTTAAAAGTTTGTTTTATACGATAGGCAATTCTATCACATTTTTTATACGACTGCTTCTACGAATTGTTACATTTAACCAGACAGTTGCATATATGTAGATTGCGTATAACGAGCAGTCAAAGCAATATTCCGCTTTCTCTTTCAGATAACGGAATTGCAAGCGACTTGATGCACCTCATCCCGTTATTCCTTTCTGTAGGTTATCAAGAAATGTCACACCATAATCACTCATACATTATAATAGATAAATTTAAATCAGCCAGCTTGGTTGTCAACCAGCATGCAGCGGAGTACTCACGCCTCTCAGGAATCTGACTGCAGCATGACATACAGCTTGGCAAGGCAACCGACGTCACGGCTGAATGAAGTCTTGCAAAATGACACAACCAAGACTGGCCGGGAGCGCATGGACTTGCCCAGTCACATATTGGCTATCAAGCTCCCCCTCCAGCAGAACTCTGACCACTTGCAGCGTACGCGCAAGTACTCGGACTCATCCGTGCAGAGTTGAAACAGGTTAATATATATACATATATATCCATAATGGAAAAGGTAAAATATGACATAACTTTTGCATTCTAGAATGGAAAATGTAAGGTTTTAAATGTGTATAAGAGGAAGGCGTAACGCATTGAGCTTGAATATGCTGACAGAGTACATATATACGGTTCTGAATATTTGCGTTACTCTGATTTTATATTTTTTGAAAAAAATATCTTAAAATGATCCTAAAATTTATAAAACTAGAAACGATAACAACAAAAATTAGCTTCACTTGTGACATTCACACGACTTTTACTGCCCTTTTTTCAAGAAGTGTTCTAAAACATGAGTATTCTTCAAACTACTTCACATTAATCGAGATAAACGTGTGCATAAAGCTTTTATTTCGTATTTCCTTGTTGATACAAAGAGAATAAGGTAATGCACTAGGCTTAATCTACATGCAACTATCTTAAAAGCCGGTCGCAATGAAATGGATTTTACTCCCTTCTTGGCCAGAAGCAAGAAAAATGAATAACCACATCCTAATTGAGGAAAGAAATAAAATTGAAACCAACAAAAATGAATATTTCGGAAATGTTTAACTCAAAAAAAAAAAAAAAAAAAAGGTTTACCTATGGCATAAATTTTGTGCTTTAACGAAATACTTTTTAGTGTTTTAGGTTTTGTCTGTTTCCCAAGTATGCATTTTGTCAATTCCCGATTCCTCTTTCTGTTCCATCTTCTGCATTCCATATTTAATTTCTGTCCAAATAATGTGTTTACAATAATTGTGTTTTTTCGATGCTTTCGCAATACCTCTGCCGTCCTTTTGACGCTCTCTGCGGCGGTCATGACTGCTACTGCAGTCGAAACGGTCTCAACTGCTGCACGCTGTGCAACTCCGGGGCTGGTTTTCTCTTTTTATACCTGTTCATGATGTAACAAGAAACTTCCAGAAGCAGTCTAACGTGCAAACCACCTAGGTGTCACGATGTTAAAGAACTCACCGACGACAGACGTGGCCACTCACGCAGGTGTGACAATGCAAACTGCTCACACACGTGCGGCAATTACTGCCGCAAGGTGTATTTACAATATTATACAAAATTAATTTCGAATGAGGAGCACGGCCGCGCCGTGGCCGAGTGGTTACATCACTCGACTCTCACCTAAATGGCCGGGGTTCGATCCCAAGCGGCCGCATGTGAGATTTGTGGTGGACAAAACGGCGCAGGGGAGGGTTTTCTCCGGGTACTCCGGTTTCCCCCGCCATCGCATTCCACCGGTGCTCCATCATCATTCATGTATCATCAGTGTCACCGCCTGCGGTGTCATTAGTAGTTAAAGCGGGCGTTAAACACTATCAAACAATGAGGAGCACTTCACAACAGTAGGAGAAGAACAGCACTAACTTGGCTATGCACACTTATTAATGCAAACAAGGGATTTGTAGCACTAACTATAACTGCTTCCCTGTCCGACCTCCCAAAAAACAAACCTTTCCGGACTAACCATGAAATATCGACATTTACCCGGAATTCTAGTTCTTATCTCTCAGTTGGATCCTGAAATTACTGATGTTTAAAATGGAAATGGAGCAAGTTGTTAATGCAAGTACGCGTCTTATTGGATGTATTCCTCTGCATGCGAGGTTTTACCAGGTATCAGTGACCATCATTGTGTGCAATTAGAAGTAAACTTTAAGGAACGAACAAACCGGTTTGAAACAGAACAATTGACAATTAGCTGGAAATTCTAAAGAGTGGACGGGGCTGCTATCCAAACCTTTCTGCACCAACAATATGGGGAATTTGTACAATCTGCCACTAGTGTAAATGAAGCCTGGGCTAATTTCAAAACTCTTACCTCGGAAGCAACAATTAAACATGTGCCCTTTAAATTTTTAAAAAATAACGCCGATCCAGAATTTTATGCAAAACTATTTAGGTCACTTAAAAGGAAGACAAGTAGCTAATCAGAATGGCATTTTAATAAATTTAAAGAGTTAACCATGCAATTACAAGACGAAAAGTTGCAAGCTCAGGGACGGTTCTGAGAAGAAATCCTTAACGGGGAAAATGATGTTTGGAAAGGTTTTTATAATAACGTGGTAATAAAGAGGACATATCGGACTTTAAAGTTTATGAAATTGCTGTAGAAAATGATAAGGACAAGCCCAACATATTGAATTTGCATTCTCTATCGGTTTTTCATAAATTGGATGATAGTTCTGAACAGGAATTTGGGGATGTGGAGAATCGATTTTTTAAATAATGGCATCCAAATTACGGAAAAGAATCAAGCTGCTACAGAAAGGAAAATCGAGAGGACCGGATAATATAGCTACAGAAATTTTAAAAATAGGGGAAAAGCCATAATTCCGTATCTAATGCTCTTGGTTAATATGTCAATTAACAACTGTGCTATATCGAAAGACTGGAAAACCGCTATTGTAGTTCCAAAATATAAAGGGGTTAAAAAAACAAAAATAAACAATCACCGACCTGCTAGCCTAACTTCAGTAGTGTGTAAAGTAATGGAACACTTAAAAATGTATATTTCATTAAAAAAGACAATTTATATCATACACATTTTTTTGTAAAGTTATCCGTTTTCGAGACATTCCGATTTATTGACTTCAATTTTAAACCAGTTAAACTTTTCTCAAACCACAAGACATCTTTCTTTTCCTTTCTCGATTTTTTACCTCTGGCAAGCAAAGAGATTGGAATTTCAATTGTTTCATAGCGACCGGCTTTTAAAGGACGAGACTACTGCTTTAACCTGAACATTCTCTTATTTCCATTCTACTTCCATGGAAGCTAATTCTGCTAATGTTTATCTCGCTTATCACGAAGTAAATAGGAGAATAAGCCTTTTAAAAATAATTTGTTAGAGAGATGTGGAGAAAGTCATGTGAATGAAACACATCAGATTTTTATACAGCGGACCCTAAAACATGTATTTCCGGTGAAATCTCGGGATCTAATTTTTGGGTGGAATGCAGTAGCTTCTCTATACATACGTGTGGAGAAAGTCACAAATATACAGTTTGTTCCTAATTTGAAATGTTATACCTTATCCGTGTTTTCCTCGACTAAACAACTATTGAAAATAATTTTGTCAAAGAGAGGGGAATGTTGCAGCATTTTCAAGTTTATAGTTCATGAGAAGGTCTTCGACTCCATTGTTGTGCTTTGCAATGTTCCAAGAGCGAGTGTCTGCACGTACTCCTACATGTCCGCAAACTCAACACATGATAACAAGTAAGCACGCGGGATACGATTGTTCTGATTAGTCATTGTTGCACACAAATAAACAATTTGCCGCTGCAGCAAACAATCGAGTTAGATGTCCTAGCCAGGGAACTGCTGCACAGGTGCACTTCACTGATGCTCGTGGTCTCTGAAGCCTCTAGCGACCATAGCAAGGTTATCAAAAGAAAGACAGGTAAAAGCCAAAACAAAGAAAAAAAGACACACTGACTTCTTTTCAAGCTACGACTTAGCTGTAACAAATACTGAGAGGCAGAATAAGACCATAGCTTTGTATTTAATCCTTGCAGTTTCTGTAGTGAACCTTTACCTTTAGAATATCGAATAATGTTGTAATTGGCTTAGTCTTTCCTTGTGTGACATCATAGTAACAATAGAGTGGGTATGTGGCCCGCACCTTTATTTCGCATTGACAGTAACATCCTTTATTGCTGCCGGCTGGGAGAAGTCAAAGTTTGATGCACACCTTCCGGGGAGAACAGACACTATTTCGTTCTATTTAAATGGCACTTCGAAAAAATTGGGGATTTAAATTCCGTATCTAAAAATACTGAAGGTTCATAAGTTTAAACTAAATTTTCATTACCTTGATATGTAACAAATAATGAAGCTAAAACAATATTTTTTTAAATTAAGTTTTAAAAAATGTTATAGCATCACGCTGGTTCGTTCAAACTTTTCATTAAATTCATCAGAAAACTTCCTTTTACTTTCTCTAACACGTACGTACAATCTACATAGTAAATAGAAGAGGTATTATACTCCATTCAAGAATTCGATTCCGAGATTTCACTGAAAATACACAATTAAGGTTCCCTTTATACAAAAAAAAAAAAAAAAAGACAGAACAAAAATAAAACGCATTTTTAGAAAAAAGATGGTATATGTGTGTGTACAACATAATTAAAAAACGAAAAGTCCCTTAAAGACCAAACCTCATATTGAAGTTTAATACCTTCCAAGGATGTGACACGAAGGTTTTTATTTTCAGGACCCCCCCCCTCCCACAACCCCAAATACCCTTTACATGCAACATTTTTCAAAGATTTTGATATGTGTAGCATATTTTTATGACAACAAAAATGTGTATCCTGAATTTTCTAGGAATAGCCTCTACATACTGCATGACTTTTTGTAACTGGTATACCGAAACACGTACTGCGCCTCGTTTAAACACACATGTCTCCTATACAGATTAAACCGTTTCCGAGATATTGACAATATTTTAACTATCACTCTAGGCTAGCGTATTCTCTTACTTACGCGCGTGGATTAGACTAGGAGCTTGGAGGAGCACAAAACCTGCTGACGAAAATGGTACGAGAGTCTGCCCCATTTGCGAGGAGCAAGAGTCGTGGACCCACATCTTGGCATGATGTAGGGGTACGGAGGAATGGTGGGAAAAATATTTACTGCGATTCTTTTCCCCCATAAATGTAGAGCTAGAAGCATGTTGGACCCTACTGGCAGGCACGGAAGAGTGGACGAGCTAGGTAAATTTATACTTAAGGCGAGACAGCTGAGATCTGAGAAGGATGCCAATAGAGAAGAGGGGGAGGGATAAGAACAACTTAACAGAAGTGACTACAATGTTTTACATACATATATGTTATGTCATACTTAGGTCACTTGTGTTATGGTTTTATATATTGTGTATATATTATGTGTATGTATTTATTTTAAGTGTATTTATCTATTATAAAAGGGTATGTTTCTGAATAAGGTGTACTCTGTGATGTAAATTTATATTGCTGTATTTGAATATCTTTGTCTTTTTATTTTCGTGTTTATTCTTGTAAATATTTGCTGTTGTTTTAATATTGCTTTTTAGTGTGTATTACAAAAGTACGTAGGTCTGTGGACCCGTGCGGTTGTTGAAGTTCAATGTATGATATACACTTATTCATCCATGCATACTTCCCTTCTACTTGCAAAGAAGCAAGTAATAAAGACTATTTCTGGTAATGTTTATCTCGATTAGCATGATGTAGATAAAAAAACAATATTTTGTAGGAATAGTTTGAGGAACACGTAAAGAAACTCATATGAATGGAAACATTGTTTTGATAAACGCTATAGTGTCCTGCTGATTCGTTCTAAATATTAAATATATCAGAATATGTCTTGTTTTCGAGCTATCATGTACCTAAGATCATGTCGACTGTAATGCCTTTGGAGCAATTGCTCATCGGCAATGATCTTCATCCTTTTATATTACTGTAGGTTTGTTTTGTTTTAAAACATTACATTCATTATGTCACTCATACTTCCAGACTCTTCTCTAAAATATAGAATACATCCTTGCTAAAGTCAAACTACTTCCTTCAGCCGGAAATCGAACCTGGAGCCTTTAGATTTGGGAAATTATACATAAATAAAGAACTGTGTTTCAAGTAATTCCATGAGAAAATTATGACTTTAACACATTTTCGGTAGGTGCACTATAAATTGCTTATACTAGGTGGCCCAATTGCCCCGTACGGGTCTATTTCAAGTTAAAACCGATATGTGGGGAACTGGATGGAGACGGTGAGGCGGGTCGCGCGACCTCTCGCTAGTTCCTGCTGGCCGGATTGAACTTGAGATGTGCAACTATTTTAACGCAAGGAATATCTGACACCTGTACAAGAGTAGCCCAAGGAGTAAGCATCGTTTGACTTTAATATATCTGGAAAAACATTTTTATGTAAGTATTTATCAGTGAGATTTACAATTGCCATGTTGAACTCGGCTGCCTACAGCGCACAGTGTCATCAAGCAAAGATCGAGAACCTGAGTTACACGTCTGCCTTGTGCGATTATCATCTGTAATGAGTGACGGACCCCCAGGTGGAGTTTTGTCACGCACATTTACTCCTCCATTGTCGAAAACTTCACACTACTTTCTCACATTTATTTCGCTCATTAGTGTATCACGAAGAACTTTCTAAACTGACGATAAATGTGCACAGGTTTCAACTTCCTGACAATAAAACTTCTAACCCCTCTCTGCACACAGTTGGGTTTCAACAATTACAGAATATACAATATCTGATTTCTACTGACACAAACTCAACATTGAGAAAAGATGTGAAAACAATGTGATCTTGGATATAAGCATACCAGCGATCTGCGCAACGGCAATGCGCATACGGTCGTTACTTGTATTAGACTTGTAAGTTAAAACTTATAACGCTCATAAAAACTAAGTTGAAGGGAAGGCTTTAGGAAATTGAAGGAAAGCAATAGGTGCAACACCGAACAGCTAAAAGTAATAAACGGTACACTAGCTGCCATTCACTAAATCATAGTTAAACAGTTGCTGCATATACCTTGAGAAATGTAGCGCATTGTGTTAAACAGTTGCTGAGTATATCTTGAGAAACTTAGCTCATTGTGTTAAACAGCTTTTAGGTTTAGGGTTGAGCATGTTAACAGCGGGGGACACCTCGGCAACTGCGACCAAGTACTGATCTATTGCTGCCTAAGGCACGAGAGGAGGCCAGCACACGGAGGTAAGCGCAGAGTCACACGGAAGTCACTAGATGGCAGCTGGGAGGCCTGTACGCTGTCACCTAGCCTCAACCAGCGTGAATAGTTTCACTCGGAGAAAACAACCGTGCCATCTGCCTGCAAAGCCTCAAGCCATACCTGCTACCGACCTGAAAGATGAAGGAGGGAAATGAAATAGAAGAATGAAGGGAAAGGAACCGTGGTAGACATACAGCAGCCCAGCATTCACCTAAGCCCAAGGCCGGAGTGCGCGATGAACCGAATGCCACGTGGCTCGGCAGATGGCGCTAAACACATGTAAATATGCTATTGGTACTTATTACACGAGGAAAGTTGGTTGCGGTGATGCGCAGGGACAAATCGATATCACGGCTACGCATGTATTGTTAAACAAGATGTACGCATTGCGGAACGCGTCTCACATACAAATTATCAAATATGTCGCTCGTTTTGTATATATTAATGTTAGAGAAGAGATCTTCTTTTCATTTTAATCGAAAAATGTCACTTTAGATATTTGCAGCATTCACTTCCTGCTCATGTGTCCGCCATGTTAGAGTTTCTAAGTACTGCAAGGTTGTGTTTGGAAAGTTAGGTTACTTTTTTTAATTTAAGTTTGAAAGTAACTTCTGAACAAGTAAAATTTTCTAAAGAAATTCCCCATTATCTCAGAAACTAATTGAGACTAAAGACTGACATTTTTACCACAGATTGGCACCTAAATAGGCTTTATTTTAGCGAAAAAGTTTTTATGTCTATGGATTAATTATTTTTCTTAAAATGTAAAGATCGTCATTTTTAAACAACATTTTAAGACCTTTATTAAAAAGTTATACGTTTGTTTATAATGAACAGAAGTGTTCTATTTTTCATCAAGCAACAGTAAAGGTGTTGCTGAGTATACCTTGAAAAATATAGCTCATTGTGTTAAACAGTTGCTGAATATACCTTGAGACATGTAGCTCATTGTGTTAAACAGTTGCTGAGTATACCTTGAGCAACTTAGCTCATTGTGTTACACAGTTGCTGAGTATACCTAGAGAAATGTAGCTCATTGTGTTAAACAGTTGCTGAGTATACATTGAGACATGTAGCTCGTTGTGTTAAACAGTTGCTGAGAATACCTTGAGAAATCTAGCTCATTGTGTTAAACAGTTGCTGAATATACCTTGTGAAATGTAGCTGATTGTGTTAAACAGTTGCTGAGTATACCTTGACAAATGTAGCTCATTGTGTTAAACAGTTGCTGAGTATACCTTGAGACATGTAGTTCATTGTGTTACACTGTTGCTGAGTATACCTAGAGAAATGTAGCACATTGTGTTAAACAGTTGCTGAATATACCTTGAGAAATGTAGCTGATTGTGTTAAACAGTTGCTGAGTATACCTAGACAAATGTAGCTCATTGTGTTAAACAGTTGCTGAATATACCTTGAGAAATGTAGCTCATTGTGTTAAACAGTTGCTGAGTATATCTTGAGACATGTAGCTCATTGTGTTAAAAAGTTGCTGAGTATACCTTGAGACACTAAGCTCAATGTGTTACACGGTTGCTGAGTATACTTTGAGAAATGTAGATCATTGTGTTAAACAGTGTCTGAGTATACCTTGAGAAATGTAGCTCATTGTGTTAAACAGTTTCTGAGTATACCTTGAGAAATGTAGCTCATTGTGTTAAACAGTTTCTGAGTATACCTTGAGAAATGTAGCTCATTGTATTAAACAGTTTCTGAGTATACCTTGAGAAACTTAGCTCATTGTGTTAAACAGTTGCTGAGTATACCTAGAGAAATGTAGCTCATTGTGTTAAACAGTTGCTGCATATACCTTGAGAAACTTATCTCTTTGTATTAAACAGTTGCTGAGTATAACTTGAGACATGTAGCTCATTGTGTTAAACAGTTGCTGAGTATACCTTGAGAAACTTAGCTCATTGTTTTAAACAGTTGCTGAGTATACCATGAGAAACTTAGCCCATTTTGTTAAACATTTGCTGAATATACCTTGAGAAATGTAGCATATTGTGTTAAACAGTTGCTGAGTATACCTTGAGAAACTTAGCTCATTGTGTTAAACAGTTGCTGAATATACCTTGAGAAACTTAGCTCTTTGTATTAAACAGTTGCTGAGTATACCTTAAGACATGTAGCTCATTGTGTTAAAAAGTTGCTGAGTATACCTTGAGAAACTTAGCTCAGTGTGTTACACAGTTGCTGAGTATACCTTGCGAAATGTAGCTCATTGTGTTACACAGTTGCTGAGTATACCTTGAGAAATGTAGCTCATTGTGTTACACAGCTGCTGAGTATACCTTGAGACATGTAGCTCATTGTGTTACACAGTTGCTGAGTATACCTTGAGAAATGTAGCTCATTGTGTTACACAGTTGCTGAGTATACCTTGAGAACTGTAGCTCATTGTGTTACACTGTTGCTGAGTATACCTTGAGAAATGTAGCTCATTGTGTTACACAGTTGCTGAGTATACCTTGAGACATGTAGCTCATTGTGTTACACAGTTGCTGAGTATACCTTGAGAAATGTAGCGCATTGTGTTAAACAGTTGCTGAGTATATCTTGAGAAACTTAGCTCATTGTGTTAAACAGTTGCTGCATATACCTTGAGAAATGTAGCGCATTGTGTTAAACAGTTGCTGAGTATAACTTGAGAAACTTAGCTCATTGTGTTAAACAGTTGCTGCATATACCTTGAGAAATGTAGCGCATTGTGTTGAGCAGTTGCTGAGTATACCTTGAGAAACTTAGCTCATTGTGTTAAACAGTTCCTGCGTATAACTTGAGAAACTTAGCTCATTGTGTTAAACAGTTGCTGCATATACCTTGAGAAATGTAGCGCATTGTGTTAAACAGTTGCTGAGTATACCTTGACAAATGTAGCTCATTGTGTTAAACAGTTGCTGAGTATACCTTGAGACATGTGCTCATTGTGTTACACAGTTGCTGAGTATACCTAGAGAAATGTAGCTCATTGTGTTAAACAGTTGCTGAATATACCTTGAGAAATGTAGCTGATTGTGTTAAACAGTTGCTGAGTATACCTAGACAAATGTAGCTCATTGTGTTAAACAGTTGCTGAATATACCTTGAGAAATGTAGCTCATTGTGTTAAACAGTTGCTGAGTATACCTTGAGACATGTAGCTCATTGTGTTAAACAGTTGCTGAGTATACCTTGAGAAACTAAGCTCATTGTGTTACACAGTTGCTGAGTATACTTTGAGAAATGTAGCTCATTGTGTTAAACAGTGTCTGAGTATACCTTGAGAAATGTAGCTCATTGTGTTAAACAGTTTCTGAGTATACCTTGAGAAATGTAGCTCATTGTGTTAAACAGTTTCTGAGTATACCTTGAGAAATGTAGCTCATTGTATTAAACAGTTTCTGAGTATACCTTGAGAAACTTAGCTCATTGTGTTAAACAGTTGCTGAGTATACCTAGAGAAATGTAGCTCATTGAGTTAAACAGTTGCTGCAAATACCTTGAGAAACTTATCTCTTTGTATTAAACAGTTGCTGAGTATAACTTGAGACATGTAGCTCATTGTGTTAAACAGTTGCTGAGTATACCTTGAGAAACTTAGCTCATTGTTTTAAACAGTTGCTGAGTATACCATGAGAAACTTAGGTCATTTTGTTAAACAGTTGCTGAATATACCTTGAGAAATGTAGCATATTGTGTTAAACAGTTGCTGAGCATACCTTGAGAAACTTAGCTGATTGTGTTAAACAGTTGCTGAATATACCTTGAGAAACTTAGCTCTTTGTATTAAACAGTTGCTGAGTATACCTTAAGACATATAGCTCATTGTGTTAAAAGGTTGCTGAGTATACCTTGAGAAACTTAGCTCAGTGTGTTACACAGTTGCTGAGTATACCTTGCGAAATTTAGCTCATTGTGTTACACAGTTTCTGAGTATACCTTGAGAAATGTAGCTCATTGTGTTACACAGCTGCTGAGTATACCTTGAGACATGTAGCTCATTGTGTTACACAGTTGCTGAGTATACCTTGAGAAATGTAGCTCATTGTGTTACACAGTTGCTGAGTATACCTTGAGAAATGTAGCTCATTGTGTTACACAGTTGCTGAGTATACCTTGAGACATGTAGCTCATTGTGTTACACAGTTGCTGAGTATACCTTGAGACATGTAGCTCATTGTGTTAAACAGTTGCTGAGTATACCTTGAGAAACTTAGCTCATTGTGTTAAACAGTTGCTGAGTATAACTTGAGAAACTTAGCTCATTGTGTTAAACAGTTGCTGCATATACCTTGAGAAATGTAGCGCATTGTGTTAAACAGTTGCTGAGTATATCTTGAGAAACTTAGCTCATTGTGTTAAACAGTTGCTGCATATACCTTGAGAAATGGAGCGCATTGTGTTAAACAGTTGCTGAGTATAACTTGAGAAACTTAGCTCATTGTGTTAAACAGTTGCTGCATATACCTTGAGAAATGTAGCGCATTGTGTTGAGCAGTTGCTGAGTATACCTTGAGAAACTTAGCTCATTGTGTTAAACAGTTCCTGAGTATAACTTGAGAAACTTAGCTCATTGTGTTTAACAGTTACTGCATATACCTTGAGAAATGTAGCGCATTGTGTTAAACAGTTGCTGAGTATAGCTTGAGAAACTTAGCTCATTGTGTTAAACAGTTGCTGAGTATACCTTGAGAAACTTAGCTAATTGTGTTAAACAGTTGCTGAATATACCTTGAGAAACTTAGCTCTTTGTATTAAACAGTTGCTGAGTATACCTTGAGACATGTAGCTCATTGTGTTAAACAGTTGCTGAGTATACCTTGAGAAACTTAGCTCATTGTGTTAAATAGTTGCTGAGTATACCTTGAGAAACTTAGCTCATTGTGTTAAACAGTTGCTGAGTATACCTTGAGAAATGTAGCTCATTGTGTTAAACAGTCCGAGTATACCTTGAGAAACTTAGCTCATTGTGTTAAACAGTTTCTAAATATACCTTGATAAATGTAGCTCATTGTGTTACACAGTTGCTGAATATACCTTGAGAAACTTAGCTCTTTGTATTAAACAGTTGCTGAGTATACCTTGAGAAGCTTAGCTTATTGTGTTAAACAGTTGCTGAATATACCTTGAGAAACTTAGCTCTTTGTATTAAACAGTTGCTGAGTATACCTTGAGAAGTTTAGCTCATTGTGTTAAACAGTTGCTGAATATACCTTGAGAAACTTAGCTCTTTGTATTAAACAGTTGCTGAATATACCTTGAGAAACTTAGCTCATTGTGTTAAACAGTTGCTGAATATACCTTGAGAAACTTAGCTCTTTGTATTAAACAGTTGCTGAGTATACCTTGAGACATGTAGCTCCTTGTGTTAAACAGTTGCTGAGTATACCTTGAGAAATGTAGCTCATTGTGTTAAACAGTTGCTTACTATACCTTGAGACACGTAGCTCATTGTGTTAAACAGTTGCTGAAGCATTAACATTGGCATTTCGACCCGTACAGCAATTTGCTTGAAGTAGCAACTCATGACCTAGGCCTGTTCCATAAGTACATCACAAGGAATATTCAATTCTTTTAAAGCTTAAAGACCATATTGCTCCACATTAGGCATATTTACTATTTATTCAAACATTGAAAACTATAGAAAAACGTATCATGACTTTGTGTAAAAGTTCTGCAAACAAACTATTCTTATAAAAGATATTTAATTGATCTGCATAATACTAATCAGGACAAACATTACTAGAAGTGCTCTTAGTGCCCAATTGCTTATAAATAGAAGGAAAACAAGAGAATGCCAAAGCCTAAAGCGACAGACCATGTTTTTAAAACTGTCACTATATGATTGTCTTGGCTAGGAGTAAAACAAATGCTATATAGAATGGATGAGGACTTCCCATTCAAACCTACAACAGGGGATATCGCCCATGACTAGCCCTACAGGGAAAAACTGTATATTATGTACATCTTAACGAGAACTACATTTCTGGTTTACTAAGTTTTTATCTATTTCTTATGATTTACCAGCTATAAAAAAGTCATTCAGAAGGACTATTCCCAAGAAATTCAGGATATACATTTTATTTTCCCTGCAAGCGTCTTTAATATTCCTCATTTTAATAACTGTTATTAGAGGCATGTTTTAGAAAATCAAAATTTCAAAAAAATGTGCCATATAAAGGGAGGTTTGTGGGGGGATTTTCTTGAAAATCTTCGTGCCGCATCCTTGGAATATGCTAAACATAAATACCAATTTTGTTGTTTAACGGTCTTTTCGCTTCGGAGCTATGCTGTTCACACATGCACACAGACCACACACTGACTTTTTCGATGCAGGGCCCTCAAAACATGCATTTGCGGTGACATATCGGTACCGAATGTTAATACTCTCTCTATACATTATGTACACGGAAACCTATTATTCACTTTCTCTAGCACGTATGTACAATATACATAGTAGGTTAAGTAGGTATTGTATTCTTCCCAAAAATTCGATATACACATTTCACACCTGGACCGCTGAATCCAAAACAGCAGTGTGTCTCTTAACAGTACAACTGAAAAGCGAGAACTTGCTTTAAGATAAACTTGGTAACATGGTGCTTTGTTTCGAAATTTTTGATTTTCTAAAAAATCCCTCTAATGATTTTGATTAAAATATCGTAAATTTAAGACATTTACATAAAAACAAAGTGTGTATCTTGAACTTTCTGGCAATAGACTCTGAAAAATGCATCTTTTGTATAGCTGCTAATCCGTAAAAGACAGACAGAACTTACTAAAGAAACACAAAAATCCCGTTAAAACAGGCAATTTATGTCATATACGTTTTTGTCGTAGAGTTAGCCGTTTCCGAAATATTCCTTGTTATTGGTTTCAGTTTTAAACTATTAAACTTTTCTCAAATAGGAAGTCATCTTTCGTTTCATATCTCAGTTGTTTTTCTTCTGACAATGTAAAGAGAACCGAATTTCAATTGTATCACATATCGACGAGCTTTTAAAAACTTTTGACTATTACGATAACCTAGTGTATTCCGCTATTTCCCTTATGCTTACAAGGAAGCAAGTAATAAGACAATTTCTGCTAATAGTAGAAGAATAAGCTATAGTGAGAATAGGAAGAGAAAGCCATGTGAATGGAATACAGCAGAGTTTACCTCCTTCCGATTTAAGGGGACACGTTTGGTACGACTTACAAATTACATTGAACCTTTCATATTCAGGTGCACTTTAAATACTCTGAGAGTTATAGCAAATGCCACATTATATGAATAGAATATTTATTAAATAATTTGTACATATTAAAAAGGAGAATGATCCTTTAAAATAAAACTGTCTGTTCTTTTTATCCAACTGTGATACAATATTGTGCTATTGTTTGGCTAAACTACAGCAGAGTCTCCAGTTCTTTGGAAGAAATATCTACTAAATTTAGACAATTTAACAACTAGGAGTAGGATAAACGTCTCTTTTTGTTATTTTCGAGGGTCAGGAACCTCTGTTCAGTAAAGGAGAAATCTCAGTAGATCAACAGACGCCTCCGGTGACATAGCGTAGAGGTTTCGTGGTCTGAGATCAACAAAAGCTTCTTAGCAGGTTTAGGTCCTCTCTAACCATACTGCAGATGTGATTCTATAATCCATTGACTTCATCTTCAAAGGAAATATAAAATGCGGAAGGATCGTATTGTAAATACATTGAGGGACCATAATCTAAATCTGTGAAGGAACATGATCTAAATCTGCGAAGGAACATGATCTAAATCTGTGAAGGAACATGATCTAAATCTGTGAAGGAACATGATCTAAATCTGTGAAGGAACATGATCTAAATCTGAGAAGGAACGTAATCTAAATCTGAGAAGGAACGTAATCTAAATCTGTGAAGGAATATGATCTAAATCTGAGAAGGAACATGATCGAAATCTGAGAAGGAACGTAATCCAAATCTGAGAAGGAACGTAATCTAAATCTGAGAAGGAACGTAATCCAAATCTGAGAAGGAACGTAATCTAAATCTGTGAAGGAACATGATCTAAATCTGAGAAGGAACGTAATCTAAATCTGTGAAGGAACATAATATAAATCTGAGAAGGAACGTAATCTAAATCTGTGAAGGAACATGATCTAAATCTGTGAAGGAACATGATCTAAATCTGTGAAGGAACGTAATCTAAATCTGTGAAGGAACATGATCTAAATCTGTGAAGGAACATGATCTAAATCTGAGAAGGAACGTAATCCAAATCTGTGAAGGAACATAATATAAATCTGTAAAGCATCATAATCTAAATATTGGAAGCAGCATAATCTAAATATGTGAAGGAACATAGTCTAAATCTATGAAGGAACATAATCTAAATCTATGAAGGAACATGATCTAAATCTGTGAAAGAACATAATCTAAATCTATGAAGGAACATGATCTAAATCTGTGAAAGAACATAATCTAAATCTATGAAGGAACATGATCTAAATCTATGAAAGAACATAATCTAAATCTATGAAGGAACATAGTTTAAATCTGTGAAAGAACATAATCTAAATCTATGAAGGAACATGATCTAAATCTGTGAAGGAACATGATCTAAATATGTGAAGGAACATGATCTAAATCTATGAAGGAACATGATCTAAATCTGTGAAGGAACATGATCTAAATCTGTGAAGGAACATGATCTAAATCTATGAAGGAACATGATCTAAATCTTTGAAGGAACATGATCTAAATCTGTGAAGGAACATGATCTAAATCTATGAAGGAACATGATCTAAATCTATGAAAGAACATAATCTAAATCTATGAAGGAACATGATCTAAATCTGTGAAAGAACATAATCTAAATCTATGAAGGAACATGATCTAAATCTGTGAAAGAACATAATATAAATCTGTAAAGGACCATAATCTAAATATTGAAAGGAACATAATCTAAATACAGGGTTATTCAAAAAGAAAGAACAGATTTCAAACATTTATTGCTTCCAAGCTACAAAAGATAGAAACATGATTCCAACGTTCATGGAGAGAGAAAGGTTTAAAATTGTATAATATGTATAATATGTATTCAATATGAGCATCGGCCCAAATTCGAACATTATGGCGATTAACTTTACCAGAAAGATGAAAAGTGCAATCATCGGGAAAAATTAATCGTTGAGCAAAATTGTTTTCTTCCATATCTTCTAACATGCCGATGCGCAATTCGTATCTTTTGTTGTGGTCGTCAGGATAACTGCTGTTTGTACATGATGTTTTAGAGCTGGTTGCTTGCTCGTCGTGTGCATTTCTTTCGTATAGTGTACGAATACGCTCGGCATTCACGTCCGATGTGCGAGGACATCCCGTACTTTTCCTTTTGCTCATGATGCGACGGTTGTTTATTAAACTGACAACGAAATACTCGTTGAACTCCAACAATGGACTCTAGTTTTGCTAATTGCAGCACACAAAATGATTTCTCTTGTGTGTCGCCGCCATTTCACTACAGACATACAACAAACAACAGCGCCAATGCGGCCATAATTGGAACTTCCCCTCCACCCCCGTACTATTTCAATTGTAAATGTTTCTCTCTTCATGAACGTTGGAATTATGTTTCTATCTTTTGTAGTTTGGAAGCAATAAGTTTTTGAAATCTGTTCTTTCTTTTTGAATAACCCCGTATTTGAAAGAACATTCTCTGAAGCTGTGAAGGAACGTAATTTAATTCCGTGAAGGAACATAATGTAAATCTTTGAAGAAACATAATGTAAATATTTATAGGAACAATCTAAATATTTGTGGGAGTATAATCTAAATATGTAAAGGAACATAATATAAATCTTTGGATAGTTATAATCTAAATATTCGAAAGAATATAATGTAAATACATGAAGGAATATAATCTAAATATTTGAAGGAACACAATCTGAATATATGGAGGTTTAATGAGCAACAATTTCAAAGTTCCATAATATTCCATATTTTGGTATCCTGAAGTTCTTCACTGTTGACCGAGATCCTTAATTCATGCAACGTCAGCATTGAAATTCCGGAAGGACCGTTCTATCTGACTTTCAAGGTTTTGTTCAGTCTTCACAACTGGCAAATACCGGGAAGGTGGCGCCGTGTTTAGTAATATCGGACATGAAGCTGTGCTAAAACAATAAAATGGAGTTTCTGTGAATTCACGCTTCAAATGAAACGCAGAAGGAGTGGATGTATCTGTGAATATCTTAGGTGTGGGAGAAAAGAAGCGAGAAAAGCTGAACTCATTTAATCTCCTTTGCTCTCACTTTTGAATAAAATAGAAATCCCGAAATACGACGATTCAGAGAAGCAAAGCACAATGAAAAGGTACAACTGATGATAATTTCAGGGGTCGCCAGGAGTTTTTACGTTAGAAAGAGAAAGAGAGAGAACGCGCTCTTCCAATCCGGTATTGAAAGCTTCTCGCCAATCCCTTACAACAAATTGACTGCAGCTTCTGCGCTTTGAAACGAACGTGAAACGTGTCGCACAGACATGTGTTTTGTTCCAACTCTATTGTTTCGGGCATTATTAATAGGCGTCACCGGTTATACCACAACAACATCTGCAGACATGGCAACCAACCTGGCGCACTTAAAGCTCAGGTCTTTGTATTGCCGTGCTACTGAAAAGGTTAACATGTCGGCATCGAAGGCTGCGATAAGATTTTTGGTATTCAGTAACACAGACTATCGCGTGAGCATAGAGTATTCCCTTCTACTTACAAGCAAGCAAGCAAGTAACAAGATAATGTTAAAGTTAAGCTTTTTAACACAAAACACTCGAATTAAAAACTGTTCTTTATAACCCTAAATTTATCAAATATTTATAGCACTCCAATGTTACCAACTTCAGTTTGTTACAATCACTGTATCCGTTATATAGAATGTTGTGGTTTTGAAAGAGTTACGTTCCTAGTGGAGTCCGATCGATATATTGTTATTTTTATGTACAAGCGCAGTAGCGAAAACGTCCTTCCTACCTTTCGCTTTTTCACAAATATCGTGTCATGGCAGCTATTACAAATATGGATTTTGACGAGTTTGAAGAACCAGCTGAAATTTTGGAGGCAACAGAGGCGGTTAAATTGGAGTTGTTGCCAAAGAAACGAATATGATATTCCACAGTTAAAAGCTTAATGTTGCCTATTATTAATAAGAATTGTATATGTTTGTTTCCTGTTATTTATCTGTATAAATATAAATGAGGTTAATTTCATGAGAAAAAAAAATAAAACCAATAATAGTACCTCCACCCTCTTTACTACTCCGTTCTCGTGTGTAAACATGCTCAACTAGACAACAATTTTCTTCGATTGGCAACTTCAAACATATAAAAGGTGATTGCTGGGTATTTGGTTGTAACATGCTCTAGTTTATCATTTAGTAGCAGAAGGAATGGAATGGAATTGTTAATGCATAAGATTTATGATAAAGAGTAAAGAACTGACATTACTACGTCGATTACCAATCTATATTGACAGACGAATTCTATTCCAATATACACACACACGCCTCCATAGCGATAGAAAGCTGTAATGTTGAACCTTATATTATAAATGTATTGATAAAGCTAGAAATATTGAGCTGTTTGAAAACTAGTGTACGACACTCAAGTTAAAAGTGTTTTTGTTTTGCTCGTGGGATTGCTACACTCGGCCTTACGCAAACTTTCCTTCTCTCAAAACAACTATTCTGTATCTCGATGTACATACAAGAATAAGCTTTTTGTTTGTGGAACAGGTTGACAAAGCTATGTCTTTCAAAATCTTAGTAGAGACCCTATCCTTATGCTTTATTCATTAACAAAAGCCATTACCTCACGAATTTCACTATAAATTGCTTTTTCCTTTTAACTTAGAAATTAAAAGAGGGATTATCACAAAGCTATTTAAAATGTAAAAACACGCGAAGATCAGTGTACGAGAATTCTGTAACACTGTTCGTTCGTTCACCTTGGTATTTGGACTGTAGGACTTAGTAAACGCGGAAACAACGCGACCGTATCCGGAGACATCAGCAGGTGCATGCTAGAATCGTCCAGAAGTGGTCACATATTTCCAAAACCATCTGTGGCGTCATTTCTATCTATAAAAAGGAAGGAAGAATTGTGACTGTGTGTGTAGTGAGTCAGAATTTGACTGAAGTTTAGCGCGCACAGACGTGAGAACTGTTTGCAGTAGTGAACTAAACATCTTTTTTAAAACCAATTTGTGAGCCAATAAAGACATTCACATGGGACATTAAGTAACATGAGCCATAAACCACGTGGAATACAGGAGAGACAAGGATAGAGCCAGGTTCTCTGATTTCTGGAGCAATTCCAACAGCGTTTATAGTGCACATGCATCCGCGCCATCTGCCTGCACTGTCACACTCCACGAACCTATAAACACACCTGGAAGATGATAAGGGATACCATGAAGGGAAATATTGGAAAGGAAGTCGTGGAGAACAAGCATCCCAGCATTCGCCTAAGTGAAAAGGGGGAACCACAAACATTTCAAAGTTCGAGTACGCGGTTGATGGGGATGATACCTCGCTCACTTAATCATTTATACATATAAGATTATTTGCATATTTTCCATGTAATACTTTAGTTATCTAGACACTAGGCTATGCATTCAGGAAAAGACAAATTTTCCATGCGTTTTTATTTGTCATGCATCACCAATAAATTTAATTTCGCTCTCTTAGTGGTGTGGTGTGGGAGATGAGCATTGCATCCGTCCTGACATACATATTTGCATTTTGTTCCCCATGACAGGCTGCAAACAAACAGACGGAAACGTCTTTTATTTCCTGGGAAACGAGTGGACGCTATTGTGCATTTATGGATATCTCGAATGTTGCTGGGAGACACATCCAATTCTTATGTTTGGAGCTTAGAAAACAGAGTGTGTGACAGCAAGATGAGCTGCAGCTCATGAAACGTAACTGCTCTATATAGTAAAGCCGATGTCGCTGATTACAAGCGAACTGGCACGGGGTGTTCGATCATATGATTAGGAATATATAGAATACGTGATATGTGTGTGTGTGTATGTGTATATGTGTGCATGCATGTATATATATATGTGTGTGTGTGTGTGTGTATCCCTCTGCAAGTAGGTATTACTCGGCAGTGATATATATGTAGAAAATAACGGCATATAGAAGATTGCAATGAACAATAAATAAGTATATGAACAAAATAGTGCAACTACAAATCTAGTTGCACTAATTTTACAAACTATTAAAAACAATTATTTAAAGCAACTGTTTCGGAACCGATTATTATACCTTCCAGTTTATGTCTTTGTACCACTTGATAAAATATTTAATTACAGGTAATTATGAAGTCATTAATTGTTTTATTATTTCCATTGATTAATTAAATATTTAGTCAGCACCACCAATAAGTTTACAAAAATATGAAATCACTATCATATACAATATATTATCCAACACATATTGCATTGAAATTTTTCATAACTTTGATAAAGAACAGAGGACAGCTCTGAATGGTTTGTTAGAGGAAATTCATTCCATTCTTGAATGGTTCTATGGTTGACATTCAAGACAGTAACGAAGAATATATCAAGCCACCAGCTTTTTTATTTGTCATAGTATGTTGGTTAAACGAGAAATACATTTTTTGTGAAAGAGTATTGTGATTATCACTTATTTTTTACCAATTGTGGGAATGAAGAGAACTTCATAGTCTTATATCAGAAAATTCGAGGTATGGACTACATTTTATAAATATTTTAAGTATATAGTGCTATAATCAAAATAATTTTCTCAACTAAAAATCGTTTATTTTTAAGTAGGCTACAAATGGCGAACTTTTCAATTTTTTTATTTCACTAATTATTTGCTAATACATTCAGATTTATGCTCCCAAACTTTCATAGCCTAATTCGATTTCTTTGAGGTACAAATAAATTAAAAAGTTAGGACTTGCATGCCACGCCCACTTTTCTGTTTGCTTGATTATCAGCTTTGATCCCTTCTTTCGCTATATTTCTTACGGGCAGACATAGTTATAAATATGCAGAAGGTGTGTTTCTTTAATTTCTGACTAGGAAGAAGAAGCTGACTACAGTTATGGTGGATTTAGGCAGTATTTAAGTATGTAGATTATTCCCTAAATAAAACAACCAAACAAAATTTTCTTTTCTCGTTTTCTCGGGTTTATAATTTGTCACATTATGTACATTTTTCTTGGAAACTATTTGAGATATTGCAATGAAATTCTGTACGCGCATATTTCAGTCCACAATGAGTATTTTGGTGCAGCTAGTTTTCTTTTGATTTAGATTTTATAGGTATTCTGCTATCAAATACATAATAATTTGAAATAAAAAATACTCACATACTTTGAAAAGTACTTTAAAAATCATATAATGGAGATAGAGAAAAAACTTCTGCGCCAAAATATAGCATAATTTTAATAATTTATGTACAGTTGTTTTCAAGCAACTTCACCAAAGGGATACTAAGAAAAAGGTACATAAGTTTATTGATATTTCGAAAACTTAAATGTAGTGTAATTTCTTTATTTGTTGACAACATTACTTACAAAATAGCACAGTAATAGAAGCTATCAATACAATTAAGTGCGCGAAATTTCATTGCTTTAAAACAAAAACTGCGTTGATGGTAGAATTTTTGTTGTGTCGAAGTATTTCTGCGCTTTATAACTTTGTGATTTTATTTGTGCTTGATCATGGACTAGTTATGTCAACGCACACATTTTACAGACATAATAAATGCTGGTATTTTCCCATTGACAAAGAGCTCTATTACTTTAGTTTCAGAAATAAACCTGCTATAATTTACTCGTTGTATTAAAAACTGAGTTACTTGGGGTATGTATGGTTAATAAAATTGTATGAAGAAAATGCGTCAGTTAATTGCAGCTATGGTGCGAGCTATTCCATACTATGGAACAACACTCACAAGCACCGTGCCTTCAATCGGCCGTGAATCCGAAATTAACTGCGACTGTAACTAGAATGCCAACCGAACTGAATTGCTCCGATTTAAGACCCAAACATGCAGTCTTACCATTGGACAACTTTTCGCGTCCTGATCTAGTTCGATTAGCGTCTATTGGTCACATGATTCCAAAAACTGCCCACGTGACTGAGAAAACAATGAATCTAAAGTCCCCTGATTCCATATATTACTGGAATTTCTTAAAAATAAGCTTGGCCCCTTATTGCACGCATTGATTACAAAGAAAACGCCTCTGCACTAAGCTCTTTCAGTAAACAAAAGACTTGTAGCTTTGAACTATATGATGAAATGACACTGTAAACTATGATATGTATTAATTTTAACGGAAATATATGTTTATAACTTCCCGCTTCAAGAAACACCTTAATACAGTCATAGTATCAACATTTATTTGCTCCTTTTTATTGTATCTATTTGCAGGTAATTTCTGCATTGCTGGTCATAATTTTTACGTTAAAATCCTTTCACTACTTATGGCTATACGAGTTTCTCTCTTTGGCTTGACTACAGGACTAAAGGAGAAAACCAAGGCGGCGTGAATCGTGTTCTACAGAAGTCTGTACACCTGCCTGCAATGCGAGAGGTCCAAGCTATTCGCTTTCGTATGCAGGTCTGTGTAGAACATTAAAAACTAAACGACAACAGTCCACGTGTTCCAAAGGTGAATGCCGCCGATAGATGCAGTTATAGAGAAAAAAATGGGTTGTGGCACAGTGTTGAAGTTGATGCATGCCGGCTAAAAGCACACAGTCATTTACATGCTTAGGGGTTACAGCATGTTAACAGTGGGGGCCACCTCGGCAACTGCGATCAATTGGGGAAGAGTTAAGAGGAGGGAAACCACAGGCCAACACACAGGAAACGATGGAGCAATACGCAAAGACATACGTAAGTCCCTAAGAGTCGCTAGATGACAGCCCTGGTGTGCCACGGAGGCTACAACGCACCTAACCTCAACCAGCGGGAAGAGCAAAGAACCTGCGGCAACTTGAGAGATGAAGAAGGGAAATGAAATGAAAAGAAAATAGAAACCGTGATAGATATACAGCACCCTTCGTGGCCCCTGATCAACAGGAACAGACCTCCTAGGCTGTCGCCCGTTAAAGGTGTCACACTCATAACTAACGGTTATTTTGCAGTTCCAAGTAACGATCACATTGGTAACCAAATGTAGTTGTGCTGTGTCAGCGAAGTACACCCACACCTAGAGGACACCATGGCATCTGGCATTACCGTTAAAACAATACAGACACAAACTGTGTTATACATGCTTTAATATTGCCATTGTGCTTTGGTAATATCTACGTCATAGACAAAACAACTGAATAAAAATCATCTATAGCCTCTAGTTCTCAACAACCAATAGCATACACATGGAATATCTTTTACTAGAAAAATGAAGCTGTAATTTGATAGCGGTAATTAGCACAATTGTGATTTTGGAAAGTTGCACAGATATAAGATAGCAAAATAAAACTGACTATACAGTGAAAATGTTATAAAATTGACTACAAATTAAAGGGATAAAATCTGCACGGTGAATTCATTTTCAAGAGCTGAAAAATCATTAGTACGGAATGTTTTAAGCGGCGCTAAAAATGAAATGGTTTCATCACTTGCAAATTAAAGAAATGGCACCACTGCAGGTGACCACGTGGACACATGTGGCTGGGTCACTCTCAGAAACTACCTTTTGTCAATTTGCACTAATAAAGTCTATATCTTCACTTTTTACCTTAATGAATTTTCTAGGTTAAGTAGTGTGGATATTATTTCCTTTCTAAATAGCTGACAACAGTTAGACCTATAGTGTTTATCATTTAGTAGGCCATGATACATAGACATTTGTTTTAATTCACTTCGCAGAAAAACATAGTAGTATGCTTTTCTTGTGTTTATAATAAATATGATTATAGTTTTACGCAAGAAGTTTTATTTTGTCAGTTACTTACATTTAATCGTTAAATAGCCTTATCGAAATGCACTCGTGGTTTATCTATCATAATATCTATAAGATAATGCACCACTTGTGTAATTACTACAGACAATCGCATAGCGACAGCTTTTAAAATATTTGACTATCGGAACTAGATAATAAAACCATTCTGCTAATTCTTATCTCGATTTTTTTTTTGTAGAATAGGCAGAGAAAGTTATGTGAAGGAACACGTCAGATTGTTTTCATTCAATGTAACTAAATGCATTATTGTATTTATACTTATTTTCCATTTAGTGAAGATTATCTGAAATTTGGCATTAAGAGTACTTCTTTTAAGCCACCTGCTTTCATTTCTTGTGACCATCTTATTTATAAAGTATAGAGTGTTTAATAAACTGACACTTGTGTGTGTGTGTGTGTGTGTGTGTGTATGTAAAGTATTGCTTAATGAACGCAGGGCATGTGATATATCCACAAGTTAGTTACTTAAGTAGGTTATTGTTTACGAACAAGTGAGTGTAATGAAGTTGGTAGATCTTGAGGCCCAGACCTGGTTCTTTTAAACAGGAATTTCACTAGCTTGTCACGTTTCCCCATCTTAAGTTTGGAAACGGTTTCCTACTTTCTTCTCCATGTCGTGTTTTGCGCTCGTACGCAATGGAAGTGGCAACATTGGAGATCTATTACATGCATTTTCATGAGCTACATATTCTGCATGCTGCATGCATATGATTACGTCATTGACATATGCGCCGTTGTCATCCTGTTGTTATTACTTTTCCCTCTTACAAACAACTGGTGCTAGTTATATGCCATATTACAAGGGATTGTAAACTGAATAGAAACCCACGTTTCAAAGAAACAGAAGGCGATAACAAATACTGTGGCAAAATTCTCAATACAAAAGATCCCTGAAAGAAATTGAACTATTAGTTTCAGTAACTCAAATAAAACTGCTAATACGCAGGTATAATTCATAGTTCATCTCCAAGAATTTTATGGTTCCTCTGAATCATCCTTGTTTGTTATTTTGTTTCCGTTCTTTAGGTTGTACTTTAGATTTGTTCATTATTTACACAACGGAGGGTGTTTATATGCACTACTCGTCTCGTTCAAATTGCAGATTCCACTTTCCCATGCTAGGAAGCAATTTCATGCAGCGCGAGAAGTTGGAAACTGTGTGTGTGTGACTTGAAATGAAGAAAATGAAATGGCGTTTTATTTATGAACGCTCTTTAACTGCTGTGGTTCTCAGCGTCATACTGGGCATGAAACAGCGCTTAATTTTACTCATAGGCCTCTCTATCAGGCTCGAGGTTCTTCTACGTGTCCTAAAATTACGACACGGGAACCACGGCTTTACTTCCCTTCCGAAGGAAGCCATGCTAAGGAGTTTTACGCCCGAAAAAATCCGTCGTCCTCCGCCGGGATTTAACCCGCGACCTTGGGCATATGAAGTTAGCATGGTAACCACTACACCTCGGAGGGCGACAAAGTGTGACTTGAGACGTGACTGAAAGGTAGCAGAGTTAGACCACTTGCCTTTCACCTAGACGACCCGGGTTCGATCCCAAGCGACCGCATGTGGGATTTGTGTTGAACAAAGCTGCGCAGGGGTGGGATTTCTCCGGGTTTTCCGGTTTCACCCGCCATCGCTTTCCACCAGTGATCCATCTACATTCCATGTATCATTAGTGTCATCGCCTGCGGTGCCACAAGTAGTAAAAACGGGCGTTAAACACTATCAAAAAAATAGCAAATATGGATTATGTATTACTGTGTGTTTAGGACTTCATTAACAATTGCTTCGAAGGTAATATCGGTGTTTCTAACAAATCTGTTGTAATTCAACCGTCGCCCGTTTGAGGGTTGGTATGGAGTCGATCTTCCGCTCACAGCAGTTGCTAGATGCATCTCAAGCTCTTCAGCAATTAATGACACCTTCTACAAGGCTGTGGCACAAATATCTCAATCACCTCAGCTGATACTGCCACGTTCTAGAAGGACGCGGCACAGTTGCAGACACACATCTAGCACTTCATCAAATCCTGACACCTAGAAAGATGTGGCACAGTTGCAGACACATCTCAAGCATCCCATCAAATACTGACACCTAGAAGGATGTAGCAGAGTTGCAGACATATCTCAAGCACTTAATCAAATACAGACACCTTCTAGAAGGATGTGGCACAGCTGCAGACATATCTCAAGCTCTTAATCAAATACAGACACCTTCTAGAAGGATGTGGCACAACTGCAGACATATCTCAAGCACTTAATCAAATACAGACACCTTCTAGAAAGATGTGGCACAGCTGCAGGCATATCTCAAGCACTTAATCAAATACAGACACCTTCTGGAAGGATGTGGCACAGCTGCAGACATATCTCAAGCACTTACTCAAATACAGACACCTTCTAGAAGGATGTGGCACAGCTGTAGACACATCTAGGGCACCTCAGCTAATACTAACACGTTCTAGAAGGCTGTGGCACAGTTGCACACACATCTCAAACGATTCATCAAATGCTGATACCTTTTAGAAGGATGTGGCTCAATTGCAGCAGACATATCTCAAGCACTTAATCAGATACAGACACCTTCTAGAAGGATGTATCACAGTTGCAGACACATCTCAAGCACTTCAGCTAATACTATCACCTTCTAGAAGGAGGTGGCTCAGTTGCAGACACATCTCAAGCCCTTCAGCTAATACTAACACCTTCTAGAAGGATGTGGCACAGTTGCAGACACATCTCAAGCAATTCATCAAATGCTGATACCTTCTAGAAGGATGTGGCACAGTTAAAGACAATTCTAAACTCTTAATCAAATACTGACACCTTCTAGAAGGATGTGGCACAGCTGCAGACACATCTCAAGCACTTCATCAAATCTGATACCTTCTAGAAATATGTGGCTCAGTTTCAGACACATCTCAAGCACTTCAGCTAATCCTGACACCTTCTAGAAGGATGTGAAACAGTTGCAGACACATCTCAAGCGCTTCATTAAATACTGACATCTTCTAGAAATATGTGGCATGGTTACAGACACATTTCGCTGACTTCAAATGCTGACGCCTTCTAGAAATATGTAGCTCGGTTGCAGACACATCTCAAGCACTTCAGTTAATACTGACACCTTCTAGAAGGATGTGAAACAGTTGTAGACAAATCTCAACACTTCATTAAATACTAACATCTTCTAGGAGCATGTAGCACAGTTCCAAACACATCTCAAGGACTTCATCAAATACTGATACCTTCTGGACACTTCTAGACATCTTCTAGAAGGATGCGACACAGTAGCAGGCACATCTCAAGCACTGCATCAAATACTGACACCGTCTAGAAGGATGTGGCACAGCTGCAGACACATCTCCAGCACTTCATCAAACTCTGACACCTTCTAGAAAACTGTGACACAGTTGCAAACACATCTCAAGCTCTTTATCAACTACTGACACCTTCTAGAAGACTGTGACACAGTTACAGGCACATCTCATGCACTTCATCAACTACTGACACCTTTTAGAAGACTGTGACACAGTTGTAAACACATCTCATGCACTTCAGCATCTGACACCTTCTAGAAGACTGCGACACAATTACAGGCACATCTCATGCACTCCATCAACTACTGACACCTTTTAGAAGATTGTGACACAGTTACAGGCACATCTCATGCACTTCATCAACTACTGACACCTTTTAGAAGACTGACACAGTTGTAGACACATCTCATGCACTCCATCAACTACTGACACCTTCTAGAAGACTGCGACACAGTTACAGGCACATCTGATGTACTTCATTAACTACTGACACCTTCTAGAAGACTGTGATACAGCTACAGGCACATCTCATGCACTTCATCAACTACTGACACGCTTTAGAAGACTGTGACTCAGTTACAGGCACATTGCAAGCACTTCATCAACTACTGACACCTTCTAGAATACTGTGACACAGTTACAGGCACATCTCATGCACTTCATCAACTACTGACACGCTTTAGAAGACTGTGACACAGTTACAGGCACATTGCAAGCACTTCAACAACTACTGATACCCTTTAGAACACTGTGACACAGTTACAGGCACATCGCAAGCACTTCATCAACTACTGACACCTTCTAGAAGACTGTGACACAGTTACAGGCACATCGCAGGCACTTCATCAACTACTGACACCCTCTAGAATACTGTGACACAGTTGTAAGCACATCTCATGCACTTCATAAATACTAACAGCTTGTAGGAAAGTGACACAGTCCAGCGCTCTCATTTACACCAAGCTCCATTTAGTTGGTTGACTGGGATAAGAATTTGAGGTAGAGGTTTAAATATCCACGAAGGTGCTTTTGAAATTTTTCTGCCAACAAATGTGACACGATGTTGCACTAAATAAGATATTGACGTAGATAACATAAATATACACTTATTTTTGGCACAGTATCTAGAGGTAGTGCGCTGCAGCCATATTAAAATAATTGACATGTTTGAAGAGCTGCCCATCCTGCGTGAAGGAAGGAATCTTTAATGTTTAAAATTACTCCTATATTTTATTTCACAAACCCATGGGATAAACTGTTATATTAAAACATTCTAAGGCAGAGTAACAGTAAATCAGTAGCTAGATTTATTAAGGTACTTCCGTTATGGAAGTAATAATCAGCTTTTATTTATCTCGGAGGTGATTATGTGGTAAATCTAACAGGCCCCGGTCTGTCTGTCCGATTGTCGATCTGGAAACTGTGTTATTGCTGTGGCCCCTCCCTCCCGGGGACGTAGTAGCTCGGTGCCGACTGCTCTCATCTATACTGCCTGCTATTTAATATATCAATTTTTGTAGGCGTTTGAATCTAGAATGCAATAATTCTACCTAAGATTCTTAAACACTCTTATTTTTGTATAATTTTTAAACATTATCGTGTCATGAATTCATTTTGATGGAAAATGAGTATGCAATTAATTAGAGACTCATTAAACTCTCCAAGAACATGGTCATTGAAATGTTATTGGAAATCACATTTTCATTTTTCAACTTGATGTCTTCCCTGTAAATTTGGATGCCTTGGTGCTCTACCCAAGATATCCTCATTAGGGACTGTCCAGGAGAGTCATTTCTCCCATTTTGTATAGTGTTAGTGTTTCTGTTGAACTCAGGAAATACAAACATCTACTGATTTATATTTTCTCTTTTTGTTTCAAACCAATATCTTTAGAAAATTTTTAATATGCTATGTTCAACAAACTATTAGAATTTTCGTTGAAATGAGATTACAAAGTTAGGTAAATTTGAAATATTTAAAATATCTTGATATATTCTTCTATATTAAAGCAAACACTCTTGTTTTCTGGTTTGTTTGTTTTTTACCAAGGAGGACGACTTTGGTGGTTTCGTCTGAGGCCTGAATTCGGGAGGTCGTTGGTGCGATACCCGCGGCTGGCCTACCTTACCCATGGGGATTTTCGGGGTTTCCCAAAATGGCGTGTAATTAAGAACTGTAAGTGCAGAAGATATCAGGTAGTCTGTGCTGTAGAATTTTATCAGGAGTGAAAGTTGCACATCCAGTACCATGATCTGTTTTTGATCCATTGGCACATAGAAATTTGTAGTTGGAGCAATTGGAGTACACTCCAAGCAATGCTGTTTGCAAAATATTTACAGCGGTGTTCGATTTCTGGTGAACTGTTACGTCAACATACAGCTTGGGAATTTTCAGTTTCCAAGGAGGGCTGTCGTAAGAGTTCCTGGCACCATTTATGTTGTAAGTATTCAAGTAGTTAGCAAGTCGTTGATAGGAAGGTACCGAATGTTTTTGTGTATGGTTTCTTTCCATATTTGGGAAAACATAGGACTGAATATTTTAATGTGATCGTGTAGCTATTTTGATTCCACATTTTATGCTTAATTGTATTATCCTGGTGTTTAGCGGTGATTGATGGCCTCCTATCAGTAGGCTACATACCGGGCTGGTACGATATGCCCCTAATATAATTCTAATAACTGAACTTTGAATTATGTCGAGATGTTTAAACAACATTGGTGTTGCAGCTCCATAATCCAGTTTGCTTGGTACGTCGGTTGTAGAATGTGTTGATCAGCACCTCAGAAACTTTTAATAAGGCTTTTAGGATGCTTAAGCGCAATATACAGTATTACGTTAGGTACAAAATATGTTTTCAATCATAGGTTGTGATCGCAGATAATTCCCAATATTTTTAACTGATTTGTTGTTTTAATGGATTTTCCATGTAGGTAAATGGTAGGGTTTGGAAGATTAACTGAGCTTTTGTTAAAGCAAATACATTTTGACTTCTGTTAGAGAATCTGAATCCTATTTGTGATGCCCAAATTTGTTTCTTCGTATCAGTATCTTGTAGTAAAACCTGGGTTGTTGAAATGTTGTTGCCTTTACAGAAAATGGTTAGATGTCCGGCAAACAGACATGCTTTTACAGAGGGAAGAATACCGTTGAGTGCATCGTTTATTGCCAGCAGAAACAGTGTAAGGCTGAGTACGGCTCCTTATCTAACTAACTTGTGCCCTTCGCGCGTACTCATATGGTACGATGCTGGAGAAAATTCTGAATGAAATAAAATATATTTCCCGATAGTTTTTTGTTGTAATACTGTTTGAAGTATACGTGTTCTCCATGTCATGCCATGTGCCTCTTGTATATCTTAACTAATTAAGATGCTGATTTTGGAGAAATGCCTCTCTTTTTTCAGACTCAGTCTTGATTAAACAGTTTGTAGTGGAGCGGGGCTGTCTGAAACCCTACTGCGATTTTCGTCCAACCAACGTAATCCTTTATTTATAGCCTTTCTGGTCATTTGCACATTGATCATGTGAGAGCTATTGGCCTGTAATTGCCTGGTGTTGTGAGGTCTTTGTTAGGTTTCGGTATGGGTGTTACCATGACAGAACTCCAAATGTGAGGAAACAGCCTAGAGGACCAGATAAGTATGTCCTCAATGGGCAGCTGTTTCAGCAAATCATGGGTATGTTACTTATCTGGCCCAGGGCAGGAGCTTCATCGAGCTCATGATATTCCATGATCCCATTACAGCTTTCGGTATGGGTGTTACCATGACAGAACTCCAAATGTGAGGAAACAGCCTAGAGGACCAGATAAGTATGTCCTCAATGGGCAACTGTGTCAGCAGATCATGGGTATGTTACTTATCTGGCCCAGGGCAGGAGCTTCATCGAGCTCATGATATTCCATGATCTCATCACAGCTGTCGGTATGGGTGTTACCATGACAGAACTCCAAATGTGAGGAAACAGCCTAGAGGACCAGATAAATATATCCTCAATGGGCAGCTGTTTCAGCAGATCATGGATATGTTACTTATCTGGCCCAGGGCAGGAGCTTCATCGAGCTCATGATATTCCATGATCTCATCACAGCTTTCGGTATGGGTGTTACCATGACAGAACTCCAAATGTGAGGAAACAGCCTAGAGGACCAGATAAGTATGTCCTCAATGGGCAGCTGTTTCAGCAAATCATGGGTATGTTACTTATCTGGCTCAGGGCAGGAGCTTCATCGAGCTCATGATATTCCATGATCTCATCACAGCTTTCGGTATGGGTGTTACCATGACAGAACTCCAAATGTGAGGAAACAGCCTAGAGGGCCAGATAAGTATGTCCTCAATGGGCAGCTGTTTCAGCAGATCATGGGTATGTTACTTATCTGGCCCAGGGCAGGAGCTTCATCGAGCTCATGATATTCCATGATCTCATCACAGCTTTCGGTATGGGTGTTACCATGACAGAACTCCAAATGTGAGGAAACAGCCTAGAGGACCAAATAAGTATGTCCTCAATGGGCAGCTGTTTCAGTAGATCATGGGTATGTTTTCTGGCCCAGGGCTGGAGCTTCATCGAGCTCATGATATTCCATGATCTCATCACAGCTTTCGGTATGGGTGTTACCATGACAGAACTCCAAATGTGAGGAAACAGCCTAGAGGACCAGATAAGTATATCCTCAATGGGCAGCTGTTTCAGCAGATCATGGATATGTTACTTATCTGGCCCAGGGCTGGAGCTTCATCAAGCTCATGATATTCCATGATCTCATCACAGCTTTCGGTATTTTCGTTGCCAGTCCTGTCAGGTAGTGAGTAATTTTTGACTTTACACGCTTTGAATTCGTTCTCATATCTAGAATCGGATTATGCTTATAGAAATGAATCTGCTAAGATATCAGCTACTAACTTGAGTTATTGTTAATTACTTTTGTGACAAGATTTTGTAAAATAATTCTAATGTTACTTATTTTTAAATCTGCCGCTTACTTTCTGAATGTTTTTCATACTGTTTTCTGGGCGATTTGGTAGTTTAAGCATGTAAGAAAATTAAGGCATGCATTATTTTGTTTGCTTAATAGTTCTTCTTGCTTTAACACTTGCATGTAGGTACTTAGGCTTTTTTTCTCGTAGTACGACGTCTGTATTGATAGTATGCTTTGTCTTGGAACAAATAGCGTTTTAGCATTCACTGTTCCAACAAGGAACAGTTTTCTTGGAAGGTAGTACTATTTTGGGTATAAAGAGATTTGCAGATTTGAGAATAACTTCACTGAAGCTTTTAATTATTTCGTTAATGTCATTGTGAATAAATTTGGGAGCAGTTGTAAGCTGGGTTATTTCTTCAGCTACAAAAAGTTTAAATGCGTCCCAATTCGTTTTTTTAAGTTAAATTTCGGAGCAAATATGGTTTTCTGTGGACTATCATTCACATGAGTAACAATGATAGGAAAATGGTTACTGTTTCCTATAGAGTTGAAAGTTCCATACGCTAGACTGAAACACGTTGACTAAGATTAGGTGTGACTCATTTATAAACTGTTCAATGAGTTTTCCTCCTGAGTTTGTTACTGCGTTCCCACAAAGTATTATGGTTGTTGTAGTCTTCGATAAGGTAAGGCTGGCGAGCTGTTTAGAAAAGTCAGATAGTTCTATAAGATCTAAAATTTGGTAGTTGGGGAGGTATATATTGCATATACATAACTCTGTGGTCAAAAGAACAGAAACTGCTGTAGCCTTTAGACTAGTGTTAAGCAAAATAGCATTTCTTTAGCATGTGTGACAACCCCACCGCTAGCATGTAGACATTCTTCTTGATTTTTATTATAAGCGGTGTAGCCACGCAATGGTGTAACATAGTCATGCTTAGAATTAGTTTTTTGGGCAAAAATGACTACTGGGTCATGTCTATTAATTCAGAGCTGAAGGTATTCCAATTGAGAGTAAAATCTTTCATGTTCAATTGTAGTGTGTTATGACCCATTATTTCCTTCATTTTTAAAATTGCTTATGTATGAGTTATGTTAATTTAGCTTTAAAGGAATTTGGACTACGTAGCGACAAAGCATTTAAGAGACTGTATATTTCCTATTAATTTCGAAAAACAGTTTCTTTACTATACAAGTGCTTCGGATTTTCATAATCTTGTTAGTGCACAAAGAATGAAGCTTTTTTATTGTTTCCAGGAGTCATTTCAAGTCATCAGTATAGTTTAGCACAAGTGATATCATATCAGTGCCCCAACTGTATTATCACATAAGCTTTTGAACTGGTCGGTCTTCCATGGCACTTTGTGTTCTTGGATATCTGCTCATTTATGAAAGACAGCGTCGGTCTTTTGGACTTTTTTTATGAATATGTTTGGATTGTCCTACCTCGTCTAAACTTATTAGTGATGAGTCAGATACTTTTAAGTAGTCATCAGTTGGAGCTTCAGTATTTTTACTGGAAGTGGAATAAGGCGCTTTAGGTCCTTATTTTAAAACCTATATGAAGAAACTCCACTGCTATATTAAACTGTAGCAATGGAGTCAAAGGAGGTTCTGGTTGGGAGGTGCCATTTTATTGAGCACAAAAGGGTTTCGTGCCGCATTTTCTGTATGTTCAGTGCCCATGTCTGCTCCGTTTTTGGTTGTATCGATTTCTGAGACGTGTTTACTTGCACATTGAGTTGGCCTGGTATCCAACCGTGTTGGATTTGCAACTTACACAAAGCATCTGAAGAGATGTGTATGCTTGGCAAAGCCGTCAGGTTTCACGTACAACTCACGGCGACAGCTAATGATGTGTTTATAACCGCTGTTGGTATTCCTGCCTTAATATGTGATATGGACGATCTTCAATCATGTGGTTAGGATTAACAGGGCACACATTAGAGAGCACCACTCCCTTATTTTTGGTGAGGAGTGGCCTAATTTCCAAGGATAGGTTGCCTATTGCGTTATACATTCTTATTGGATTTATTGTGCTGGTGTTTTATCAACAATTTCCTCTAACCTCAGCCCTTTGGCTGGTAAAACTTTGATTGCTACTAGTATAATATATGTTTACTTACATAACACCTACAGTAGATGATCTTGTGCATTCAATAGAGGAACTGTCGTAAATCAGTATTTCTCTTGAAATACAACTCTTATAACCAGTTTCCCGTAAACCAAGAAATCGACATTCACTTATCTCTTTTTTAACATCTGTTAACACTCAAACTGCTCATTTAGCTTCAAAATTGAACCAAACATTTGAAATTTTACAGCGACTAATAGTACTCCTGAAATTTCTCTAGAAATGAAAAATAAACTAGATTCATTTTAGATATTATTTTTGTAATTAATATGGTAAAATGAAAGAAAAACTTAAAATTGAGTTTTATTTCTGCACGCTCTTTAGCTGCTGTGTTTCTCAGCGTCGCAGTCTACATTGAGCGTAAAACACCGCTTAATTTTCCTCAGAGGCTTCTCTATCAGGCTTGAAATTGCTTTTACATGCCATATGTCTACGACACAGGACCAACGACTTTACTTCCCTTCCAAAGGAAGCTATGCTAAGGATTTTTGCCCTCCGCCGGGTTTGAACCCGTAACGTTGAGAACTAGGCGCTACCACGGAGAACAAAGCACGAAGAAAAGGAAATTAGTGCCTTTTTTGTCTATCTAAAGCTTTTTGCGTTTGAAATCAATTAGAGAGGAGGAATTTTCCAAGCTCAGATGTCTAATTTGGTTCCATCATTTAACAGTACTACATATGTCTTCTTTTAAGACATTAAAGGAACAGAAGACATTTCTATCTGCATCAAATATAGTGCGAATTGATGTGGAATTAAAGAAATTATACAAATATTTATTATGGAAAACTAAATTACTCCTTAAGGATACAAGGCAGTGATAAGCGAGATTCTGTCAAGTTTAAAATATGAATACTCATTACTGGCAACAAAACAAGTATTCATTCACATATGTGTTTGCATTCTGGATACATGTAGAATTACACTTGTTAAAACCTTTGTAAGATACCGGATAGCCTTTAAATAATCTGATGTGTTCCATTCACATTATTATTGTTACAAAACATTATTCCTTTACCTGCTACTCAGGACATTAACAATGTGCCTGTAGCAGGAGGGAAGTGTGTCGTTCTTGGAAAGGAAGAAGTAGACCGTCTTGTTGTGCACAGCTATCTTCCTGTTTTTGGAGTTGCCAAGGTTTAAAGTTGTTAATTGGTCGCCATTTTATGATACAACAACTTAGTGCGCAGGCTGCAGCCGTCACAACACCCTTAGGTCCTCCTATTGCCGCCATTAGCACAAACGGAAATTAGGTAACACACTAGGCTAAAGCGACAATTGAAATTCGGGTGGCTATGTACGGCCAGGGGTGAAACAAAAGAAAGACGACCTGTTTGAGAAACCTTTAGGTAGCTTAAAATTTAAACCAATAACAGAGAATACCTCGGAAACTGTTAACTCTACATAAAAAAAGCAAACAAGAATAAATATGTTTTAAGCGTGATCTAAAGTTTTTTGTAGGAAGTGTTGGTCTATCTCTTACGGTTTACCAGTTGTGCAAATTCATCCAGATTGAAGAGGTCTTCAGAGACTGTTCGCAGAAAATTCAAAATATACGTTTTATTTGTCATGCATCTTTAGTATATCATATTTTAACAAAAATCGTTAGAGCCATTTTTGAGCGAAACAAAATCTTGGACAATTTTTCCATATAAGGGCAAGCATGAGGTAAGCGTTTTTCTTGAAAATCTTCGGGTCGCATCCTTCGGAGATGCTAAATTTAAATACCAAGTATTTGACGAACTTTTCGTTTTTGAGGTATGCTATCCACAGAAACTTACACGCATCGGCCTTTTTCTAAAAATGCCTTCCTTTGGGGGGGGGGGATCTTGGGGCTCTCAAAATATATTACCGGTGAAATCTCGGTTTGGAATATTTGGATGGAATACAATACTGTGACAGTACCGTCTTCTGCAGTGATTCTCATGTTTGCTTTTGTATGTAAGTAATCACAATTGGAGACCTTGGAAGGCGTAACAACACAGGAAGTGCGGCACGAGGATAATAATCGGAAGTTTCGGTTTCTAGAAGCTTCCACGAAGACCTGTGACTTTATTTTCTAGCTTTAAAACGGAGGAAGAATTGTAGTTGTATAATGAATTGCGTACTGAGTCGTAAATGACTGGAGTGTTATCAAGCAGTGGTGCGCCAACCGTGGATGGCCTGCAGTTGTAAACTGCCTATGTCTCGGCGAAATGTCGAGAGAATTATTTGGAGCAGTGAATTTAGGACCTTATTTATGGAGAATTTTGAAGTGAGTAAATATTTTTGTTACATTATAAACTATGCACATAGTACGTGTGGAGAAAAATTAAGAATGAAAAATATTTTATATCACAAAGTGTAAACATTACAAAAGCTACATGATCAAAATAATTTAGCTTCTTAAAACTAATCTATAACCAATAACAAAAGTCCAACCAGTCTCTTTATTACATACCTTCTGCTTTGCTTTGGGAAAAGTTTTCAGACGTGTACCTGTATTTTTGTGGCAGAAAATATATTTTGAATATGGAAAAATAAGAAATTTAACCTGAGAAAAATGAATTTCAAGTTTTACATGAGAGCTTGTTTACCAACGCAGCTCTATAAAATGACGTCCGAAACACGTGTTACATTCGCCCTAGGAGAATCAAACGTTGCGAATACGCACTAAATTGCGGTGCAGCTTTGGCACCTAAATCCAAAAATCGAAATTTTTCACAAAATTGCTTAAAAGGAACAACTCCCTTAAAGAAATGCCGCTTGAAAAGCATTCGCTTCTGTGATAAGTATTCCCAGAGGAGAAAGTCTATCAAGCATTCTTAGCTCTAGAGCGCGAGTTCTTTGGTGCTAACAATTATCAGTGCTTTGTTCTGTTATAATGGTGACCCGGTATTTTCACATGCAATGTTTACGGCTCAGTTTTTAGGAACAAGGAGGTCCAAATAGTAAAGTCAACTATAAAACTAATTTGGTAATTTTCCCACAATAATAATTTGCAGGCAGCACGACGCACTTTACAAAACGGGAACAAAGCTAGCATTAATGTTATTGCCGAAGTCCAGCGCTTGACGTTGATGAATGAGTTCACAGAAACGCATTCCCGTCATTAATACTTTTCTGTGGTTGGGAATTTTATTTTCTCTGCCACGTCCATGCACCTAGTAGGTATGGAAGTTACTGCATTTCACCCAAAAGGTCGATATCCATATTTCACCGAAAATACATGATTTGGGGTACCCTGTCTCAAAAAAAAAAAAAAAAGCATTATTAGAAAAAGGTCCCTTTGTGCGTATGTGTGTGAGTGTGTGTGTGTATGTGAACAGCTAACTCAAACACGAAAAGTCAATTAAATGCCATTCTTGATAATACTATTATACGGGGCCATTGAGGCGAATAGACCAAAACTAAACAGCTTTATCTTGTATTTCCAGCAGCTATTGGGGCTCTAACTGCGGGTTAAAGTGCTAATATTGCTATTGCTGCGCTGGTGGTGAGACGGCGGATATTGAGGCTGGGTCCTGTTGAACCGCAGGTGAGTCAAGTCGTGCCCTCTGCACGAGATGGCCAGCTGCAGGGCATAGGCGAGCATGTGTTGGCAGTTCTGCGTCAAGGTACTCCACTCTATACACAAACATCAGCCGAAATGGCGGCGTGAGTCTTCACTGGTTGGTGATTCTGGAGGTTCCGGTCACTGCTGGTCGGCGCGCAGTAGCAAGGTGGCAGGGAGCTGCCAACGAGCTCCACTTACCACGAACACCAGCCTGACTGTCGGCGTGAGTCCCTATTGGTTGGTGATTCTAGAGGTTCTGGTCACTGCTGGTCGGTGCGCAGTAGCAAGGTGGCAGGGAGTTGCCAACGAGCTCATCTTACCACCAACATCAGCCTGACTGGCGGCGTGAGTCCCCATTGGTTGGTGATTCTGGAGGTTCCGGTCACTGCTGGTCGGCACGCAGTAGCAAGGTGGCAGGGAGTTGCTAATGAGCTCCCCTTACCACGAACACCAGCCTTACTGGCGGCGTGAGTCCCCATTGGTAGGTGATTCTGGAGGTTCTGGTTGCTGCTGGTCGGCGCGCAGTAGCAAGGTAGCAGGGAGTTACCAACGAGCTCCCCTTACAACGAACGTCAGCCTGATTGGCAGCGTGAGTCCCCATTGGTTGGTGATTCTGGAGGTTCCGGTCACTGCTGGTCAGCGCACAGTAGCCTGGTAGCAGGGAGTTGCTAATGAGCTCCCCTTACCACGAACACCAGCCTGACTGGCGGTGTGAATCCCCATTGGTTGTTGATTCTGGAGGTTCTGGTCGCTGCTGGTCGGCGCGCAGTAGCAAGGTGGCAGGGAGTTACCAACGAGCTCCCCTTACCACGAATTTCAGCCTGACTGGCGGCGTGAGTCCCCATTGGTTGGTGATTCTAGAGGTTCTGGTCACTGCTGATCGGCGCACAGTAGCAAGGTGGCAGGGAATTGTCAATGAGCTCCCCTTACCACGAACACCAGCCTGACTGGCGGCGTGAGTCCCTATTGGTTGGTGATTCTCTAAGTTCTGGTCGCTACTGGTGGGCGCTCAGGAGCAGGGTGGCAGGGAATTGCATATGAACTCCCCTTAACACGGTGGAGAATCGGGGATGCAGGAGCGGCTGTTATTCAGGGTTGACTGCGGTGGTTGGAGGTCCTAATATTGTGACTTAGTTGGTCTGTGGTGATAACTCGGCGATTGAAGCTGAGTTTTCTTCCCTCAGGGGAGGGGGCGTTGAGGCGTCTGCTTTCTCATGTTGCCTCTGCTGTGGCTAGGACCGAAAATTCCGGGTCGCGCTCAGTCCGAGAGGTAAAAACGAAGGAGCCAGGAGCAGGTGTACTCGGGCGGGGGCAGATCACCACGGTACCTATCCGCTTTTCTTGTGGATTTGCCCGTGCGATATAATAGGTGTAGTCAGTTGCAAGCGTGTATGTCTTTGTAATTATGCTGGGGGCTAGGTGCTTCTCTTTGTGCTGCCATCGCGAGCTGGTTTACCTCCGAGGTGGTCACCCACCCAGGAAGGAACCGGGCCCGATGCTGCTTAACTTGGCTAGCCGCTTGGGACTCTCAAGAAAACTGAAAGGATGGAGGCAAGGGGTGGGGTAGGCCAGTTGTGCAGCTGGTCGGAGAACACCTCGATGGTCACCCAACCGACTTGTGACCGGGCCCAATGCTGCTTAACTTGGCGGGGGTGAGTGTACTGAAGGGAGAAACAGCCGAAACTACCATCCCAAGGCATCCTTGGGAAGGCGGTAGCTGACGCGTCTCCTGGGCAGCGTGTGGTCGTAGCGACTGAGAGTGTTCACCAGGGGATTGGGGTGAGGGGCAAGTTTAGTGTAAATTGTGCGAGCTCTTTCTGGCACAACATCCACTATATAGGGAATTCCGGAGTTGGAATGGAGTATGAGGAATGGGAATCTACGGTCTGTACCATATATCATCCTCAGTGCCCTGTTCTGCACGGTCTGCAGCCTGTGGATGGTGGAACGAGCCACCGAACCCCAGACCTCGCAGCCGTACAGCATCAGGGGCGGGATGACTGCTCGATACATCCGTAGTTTTAGGTGTGAGGGCATGGTGGAATGGGAGATGGGAAATAACTGCCGAAGGGCAGCGTGCCCCATCCTGACTATTTCCCTGACATGTGGAGCGAATGTAAGGCTGCGGTCGAGGAGGACTCAGAGGTACTTGGCGGTGTGGACCCAGGGGATCCGCCTCCACCGCAACCTCAGGGACCTCTCCGGCCGCCAGCCACGGACTTTAGGCAGCAGTGGAGCGGAGCTCGTCTGCGGGCTTATGGCCATCCGCCACTTTTCACTCCATCTGTCAATGGCCTGGAGCTGTCTCTGTAGCGGGGGGTAGCAGAAACGGGCGTTCTTGTTACGAGCCATATTGAGGACATCGTCGGCATACTGACACGTAACAGTACTGGGTTCTGTGGGGAAGTCTGACATGTAGGCGGCAAAGAGTAATGGTGACAGCACGCTGCCTTCCGGCACTCCCGCCGCTATTGGTCTGACTCTGGAATGCCTCCCCTCCACCCTCACCATGAAAGCGCGGTCCTGAAGGAAGCTACTAAGCAGGCGAAGGTAGGGGGGAGGGATCTCTGCGTTCTTGAGTTTGTACAATAGTCCCTGATGCCACGTGGTGGCGAAGGCCTTTTCCACGTCCAAAAGTACCGCGACTGTTTTGAAGCTGTCCTGGAAGCCCAGGGCAGCCTTCTCGGCCAGTCGCAGCAGTTGCAAGGTTGTGGAATGTCCAGTACGAAAGCTAAACTGATGATCCGGGAGTAGGAGTCTCTCCTCAAAGAGAGGGGTGAGGCGGGGTAGGAGCAACCGCTCGAATACTTCCGAGACGGTCCGAAGTAAGCTAATGGATCTGTAGCTTGACGGGAAGACCGGGTCCTTACCGGGTTTCAGAATGCATACCACCCTCGCCTCCTTCCAACACGTTGGAAAGTGGCATAGGTGTAGGCATGCATTGTAAATCCGCGTCAGATGGATTACGGCCTTTCGGGGTAGATGCTGGAGCATAGGCGCCGTGACGCCTTCATGTCCAGGGGCTTTGCTGAGTTTTAGGTTTTTGAGTTGGGAGGCCGCCTCTTTCGGGGTAACTATAGGAATGCGGATCTCTACGTGGGGCGGCGGGGGCTCCTCATAGAGGTAGTCCACCGGCGCTTCCACGAGTTCAGTAAATTCCTCGTCCTGGAGGTCTTCCTGGGGTTCGAATTGGATCTCCAGACAGTCTGCGAAATCGGTGGCTTTATCCTGGAGCTCAAATTAAGGTCTCCCACGGGTGCCAAGGATGGGATGCTGGAATTGACTTTTGTCTTTCCTGAAGGGCCGTATAATCCTCCAGGGTTGCTTCTGTTCCAGGTTTACATTTGTTCATTGTATGTTCCTAGGCCGCTTTGCGGTGCGGGCGAAGCATGCGCCTTGCCAGAGATTTGAACCTCTGGTACACTGCTTGGATCCTGGGATGGCGGAAGCGCTGCCATAGCTTACGAAGAGTTGCCTTGGCTTTTAGCAGCTGTCGGAGTTCATTGAGTATGGTTCTCGGGTTGGGTTTGTCAGATGGGATGCGGTAGGTGTGCGCGCGTACCACATTCAGGATTTGTTGGGAGAAAGCCGTGGCTACCGCTTTCAGGGCGTCGATAGAATCGATGCCAGGTCGCGGGTCCACGATTGGGTTTAGGTCTAGGACGGCTGCATCCCAGTCGATCTCATTTATCCAGTCTGGCGTTACCAGAGCAGAAACGGCCTCGGTTGTATCCACCACGACGGGATCGTAGTCGGAATCCAACTCGTTAACCGCTGAGAGGTCTAGATGAAATGGAATGTCCTTGATGATTATGATATCAGGAACATCCGGTCTGCCGCGAGCCGGATGACACGTAGGCCCGGTCCGTGCGCGACGAGGCTGGGGTTACCGCTGATGAGGCGGTAGAGCCAGCGGCCCCGGGGGTTGTTGCTGCGGCTATGTCAGTGGGCATGCTTCACGTTGAGATCTCCTACGATGCATACCACTGGGTGGAGGTTCAGTAGGGTGGTGTAGTCCACTTCGTGGAAGCGGTGGTTAGGAGGGTCATAAGGAGCTATCAGTAGCGTGGCGAGCCCGCCAACGGCAAGCCGAATTGCACAGGCCTCCACATGCTGTAGCGCTGGGAGTTGGAAAAGAGTATGGGTAATGTGGTTCTTTATGAATATAGCTGTACCGTCACCCTATCGGCCAACCCGATCAGACCGATGGGTGACGTAACTTGGCAGTGAGATGACAGTAACTGCATCCAGATGGGTTTCGCAGACCATCAGGATATCAATTCCTTAGGATTGTACAAACTCAAGGACACCTGGGCGTTGGCCCCGGATACCGTTCGCGTTCTAGTACGCGACTCGCAATGGCCTCCGAACGAGTCTAGAGGCCATTACTTAGCGGATCACGGGTACAATTACTCCAACGTTTGGAGGAACAGGGTGTGCTTCTGGAGGGGGGAAAGGCGGGTTCACTGTATAGTAACTTAAAGTTGCGTAACACAGGCAGGGCCTTATTTAAGAGGTCACCAAACCACAGGGCTAGGTCCTGAAGTTCATCCAGGTCCGCCTGTGGGAGGGCCGCTGTGAAGGCCAAGGAAGCCGCTGAAGTAGTCGTGCTGCTGATGTGGCGGGAGCTGCCAGCGGGGTTACCGCTTTAGCCTCCGCTGTCGGAGTTGTGGTGGGGGCTACTGGCGGGGTTACCACTGGAGCCTCCGCTGTCGGAGTTGTGGTGGGGGCTACCGGCGGGGTTACCGCTAGAGCCTCCGCTGTCGGAGTTGGGTGGGGGCTACCGGCGGGGTTACCACTGGAGCCTCCGCTGTCGGAGTTGTGGCGGGGGCTACCGGTGGAGTTACCACTGGAGCCTCCGCTGCCAGAGTTGTAGTGGGGGCTACCGGCGGGGTTACCAGCGGCTCCGGCGGGTTTGCCGCCGGAGCCGCTGCAATTAGTAGGTACTGCGGTGCTGGGCGCCTGGCCTCGGACCTCCCAGAGGTGGAAGCCTCCGATTGGCCCGGCTGGCTAGTCGCCCGGCGAGTCTTCTTTCCTTTCTTCTTAGACTTCTTTTTCAAAGAAGTCCGGCGTGGGCTCTCTGTTGAAGGCGTGATGTTGGCTTCCTCCGTCGATAAAGGGGGACTTGATTGGGGGTGGGACCTCCGTCGAAGACGGAGATGAGGGGTGGCACTGTCTCAGCAGTGACTGCGGGGTGGGAGTTGCTGCTGCCTCTGCGGCGCGTAACCTTCCCTCATTGCGGTCATGTGCCGACGCGAAGGAGACCCCAGGGTGCACCTTAGCTGGCTCCTGGGGGCCTCCACGGCCGCCCTCAACGATGCGCTTCCGCACCCTGCAGCCTTTGTAAATGCCCACATGCGCCTCATTACAGTTCGCACAATGGCGGTCTTCATAGACCTTTGTGCAGTCCTTCAGCATATGGGCCCCCAGCACACCGCAAGCATGCAAGCTTGCGCTCGCACACACTACTGGAGTGATTAAAACCCATGCACCTATGGCACTGTACAGGTCCTTCTTTGCCGTGGTATCTTACGATACGCACGACGGTGAAGATGAGCTGACGGACAGCGTCTATCGGCTGAACTGACTGGGCGCGTTCCTTTGGTACCACGACCAAGAATAGAGGCATAGGCACTCTCCCAGGGCCATCGGCTGTTGCCACCCTCTTACTAAGACGTGCCACGGAGATGGGGGTAATGCGGTTCTCGTCCTGTAGGGCTGTCTTGACATCCTCAGGGGTACAGTCGGAGTCGAGGCCCCGAATTATCCTACGCTCCACGTAGGGCCGCTGCAGCAAGGAACTGTAGAACGGGATTGGTAAAAACGAAGGTCAAGTTTTTCCATATTTAACTTAAAATAACCCCTTGAGTTCTGAAACCCTTTAAACCAACCAAGATATATCTGCACACGCCAAATACGAAGCGATAGGTCTACCTGGTATCTTAGTTTTGGATAAAAAAGGAAATATATTTGTTATTTAATTGTATAGGCACTAACTTGTATTCACAAAGTACTGGCGAATTTCTTTACCACTCATATTTTACTTTCTCTATAAGCAACATTGCATTTCACGTAAAGTTCCGATTAGAGATTTCACAGGAAATATATTTTTGAGACCCCCTGTGAATAATTTATAAAATGATATATATGCGTGAAAGCCTACGATATTACTACGATGTTTCGTTTCTTTTTTAACGTATAAAAATGAATAGTTGATGCTAAAAGGATTTCAGTTTAAACGGCTTTCGTAGTTTTCATAATCCTACAAGGCGTACTGTAATTGTGTGAAAGGGCTTTTTCTTATCTATTTTCATTTGTACCTTGGGTTCTTGTACTAAACCCGAGCCTATACTGACCAATAGTCTTTCAAAACGAAGGTACACTTCGCGACATAATTACAGCTTTGGTTACAGAAGCTATGTGCTTAAATGATAAATATTTTTTCCACACAAGCCATATCTTGGATAGGCAGACAGACCGAAAAAAATTAATGCTATAGCCGGGATATAAACCTCGGAACTCCGAGCTACCATGGCAGTATACCGTCACAACTTTTAATTCAAGTGACTAGTATTTTTGTAGGAAATCACAAGCAGATCTCGAATTGTTTTAGACATAACTTATCCCAATGTCTTCTTATAATTTTGTAATTGCTTTAAAGTACCTTGCTTCATATTTCAAGCAACTGTTAGGTCAATCAAAGGTAATGAATTGTTTTTCTACACAAGCTGTGTGAAGGAATAGCGTTGTATGGGTAGAATCAGAATGAAAAATTCCTAGCCATGGCCGGAATTTGAAGGAATGTTGACCTTTGCACTTTGACTCTACTACACGAGGTGACCCAACTGCCCCATATTTGACGTGTGTAGATATACCTTGGTGCGTTAAAAGAATTGCAGAACACAAAGGGGCTATTTCAAGTTAAAAAAAGTAAGTGGGGGACCTGGCTGAGAGATCTTGGTTTCACCACTCTTAATTATCAACAGAGACGATTAGCGGGTTACACTCTTGAGAGTGATAAAATGAAGCTCCCCTCTGGCCGGTTTTGAAGTCCTTTTAACGCACTAAGGGATATCTGCAAGGGCCAATTGCGCCACCTGGTATACTTCAAGGTTGTTGTAACTTTAAGACAAAACACAGCCGTGTATGTTTCTGTTCCATGATTGTGTATTACTTTTGCAGCACTTGAAAAAATGGTGAAGAAGAAGTACAACATATCGGAAGACGACTTTCGGGTGATGGAAACCGTCGTCTTAAAGACAGAGCCACATAAAGCCGGGCAGCAATGGAAGTTTGCTGGCGCCTTCTACTACGCCACCACAGTTCTCACCACCATTGGTAAGTCATGCATGACGTTTTCTCCATTGCACCACCGATAAACAAGCAGGATCGATAGTACACAAAAGCATCGACCCCATATTAGATTCCTTTAACCCTTTTTGTATATAGATGCAGTAGGCTTTAACCTCTAAACGCTATATTGATTGACAGACTTGTTTTCAAATGAGTGTTTAAGAAACAAGGGGCTATTAAAATAACGACATAGAACTAAGAGTTTGGGTACTTGTCCTAAACTCTTCAACCCAAAGATATTCTGTATATAATTTACTAGTTATTAAATAATAATAATGAGGTTGTTATTGCTCTATATGGTTATTTTTCCAATGTTTTCCAAATGTAAAAAATATTGCATACATTTTCAAAATGGCAATGGAATTTTGTTTCTGGACGCTCTTTAATTACTATGATTCTCAGCGTCCTATTCTATACTGAGCGTGATGGACCGCTTAATTTTCTTCAGAGGCCTTTTTATTAGCTTGAGCTTCTTTTACATGCCGTAAATCTACTACACGGGACCAACGGCTTAACTTCTCTTCCGAAGGAGGCCATGCTAAAGATTTTTATGTCCACAAATCATTAGCAATTTGTGTAGTCACGTATTTGTAATTGCTAGCCGTTTGTATAGTACAGTGCTACATTACTGTGGCAATGTACAAGCATTACTCGTGCAGCAATGCTATATTTACAATAACTGCATTAATTATCACCAGTATGCTTTGATTGAATGAAGCCCTCCTCTGCTTAGAAGGTGTGAGTGATGTGGTATCTTTGTAATTCTGTTCTAAACATGTGTTTGTTCATATCTTTATAGGAGATCTAAGTGAATTGAATAGAACTATATCATTGTGATAAACCTATTTTTGGAATGTCTGCAAATTATTTGTTGGTCTATGTAAGTCCTGTCTGTGTCGTCTCTTTGTTATGTATATCTGCACTTTTGTAAGCTTTTCTGAGTTGCTTATTACAAATAACAATATGGCTAAAATACATTCGCAAACTAATAGCAAGATTCCAAACATTTGGAATAGTGGTTTTCCTGTGCCATTATTCTTATTACTTGTTTTTTTTTTTTCCATAATAAACACTGTTTTGGCATCTACCGAATTTCCCCTGAATATTATCCCATAGGTCATCAATAAATGAAAATATGCATAATAAGCTGTTTTTAGAATGCTCTTATTTATAAGCTGAATTTATGATCTGGTTGCAAAATATTCAGAGCTCAGTTTGGGTAAAATATAATTAATATGGTGTTTACAATTCAAACTACGATCTATAAGAAGACCCAGGAATTTCATATTGGTAGCTTCTGCTATTTGATTATTTTCATATTCTACCCTTAAGCTTGAAATGCTTCTTTGCTTAATGCAAAATTTAATGTAGTTAGTTTTTTTCCTAATTTATACAAATTTTGTCTTTTAAACTAATTGTTTAGTATGCTGATGATTTTCTTAGTTGAATCTGGGAGCTGACTGGTTTTGTGTTTTTAATTATAATACTTGTATCATCTCCAAAAAGAAGGAGGCAAGCATTCTTGTATTTTTCTACAGATAGATCATTAATGTATAATAAAAATAGTAAGGGACTGAGTATAGAAACTTGTGGCATACCATGCTGTATTTCAGACCATTCATAGTATGTAATTCTATTATTTGAAGTATACATTATAATCTGTTGTTTTCTTTTCGATAAGTAAGATGCATTCAATTGATACTCTTTGCCCCTAATACCATAATGTGGTATTTTATGATTAACACGTTTGATAGATCACAAAATATTTCCTTTTATCCTGAGAAACATCTCTATATTAGCGGTAGGTTATTGATATTAATACTTTTATTACATTAAGCACACACATCATTCACACTCATACTTCCAGACTCTGGAGAATAGGGTTAAAGAAAATTTCCCCGCCCCAGCCGGGAATCGAACCCGAGACCTCCTGGTCAGATGCAGCACGCTGACCACTCGACTACGTAGGTAGTGAAATAAATGGTTAAATTTTCAAAATCAGTTGCTTTATAGAGTTTTAAAGGTAATAATTAGCGTTGATGCGCATAAGTATGGTGACAGATCTATGTAGCAGTAAACTTTAACTTTAATGTGAATATTGTTTAAACATTTATCGCATATCTCATTTTCATGTCAGGAGTAAATTTGGACATTATAATACTATTACTTAAACAGCCATGTAAGATAACATTTTGATAAGACTATTATCGTGTATAATAACATAAGATAATTTATGTACTGTACATTTTCCAAAGTTTACAGATAAATCGTCTTAAAGAGCCAATAAGCAATAAATGAGGAAATAAAAAGTTGAAGATTGTAACCAATAGCCAGCCAGGTATCTGGTCTCCTTAAAGCGAAGCACTATCACTGACAAACGGCGAAAGTGCACATGAAAACAAATATTAGGTACACGCGTCAAAAGAATAAATAAGATACACTCACTGCCATGGTTAGTTTTTCTAGCTATCCTGTTCCATCAGCGCAAACAAAAGGGCGACAGGAAAACCAATCCGAGATTCGCTCCACATAGACATAAACACGAGAACTAGTTTTCTTGCATAAAGCACAACCGCTCTTTCTCTACCGCTATTGCTGCCAGAGAGCGCTGTAACACTCCCCAATCAACGCGCAGGAAATCACAACTAAAAATGAACAAACAGTAGTTTTAAGTACTAACGGGGTTTGTAAGTCGCCATTGAAGTATACCATTCCAAAACAACAAGAGACGTCTTTGTGGTTTAGTTGAGAATTTAGGGCCGTGCTGGCATGTTGCCATGGTAGCTCAGTGGTTACAGCAAATGGACGGAAACCAGGAGATCCGTCATTCAAACCCCGGTTGTGACGTCGGAATTTTCAGTTTGACTCTACTTTTTCAACTGCTGTCCTATACACGACTGGTGTGCACGACACATTGATTAGATTAGATTAGAAAGCATTCTGTAGGTTCGTTTAGGCCAGAAAGCCACTGAACATAGAATATGTCAAGGCATATACATATATACATATGTTTATATACTATATACTATGAAAAAAATGTATAAAGCTCTGGTGCTAAAAGCATAGGTTACAAAAACAACAGAATACTTTTTTTTTTTGCATGCACATAAAAAAAAGACTATCAAAATATAGCGTTAAATTATATAAATAAATAAATATAATTTCATTATATGTAAAACTAATGTTATGTCAGATGATAGTTTTCAAATTATCGATATAATAGCTACTAGTAGTAATTATATAAACTAAAACATGATTATTGTATTATGTACTCTTCATAAATGTCTACAAATTACAATACATATTTACAAATATGTTATAGAATTCCAATGCAAAGATTAACAAGTATGTACTAGAGTGTAAAAAGGCTTTACAGACCTTGTGTCATTGCTAAATACTCATTGACACATTCGTGCAAGTCAAAGTTTAATTTTAATATAAAACACACACAAAATGCAATACATTGTAATACTTATATATACAATGATTATAACGGTATTGTCACTTAAATATTCATCTACAGAGTAAAATGATTTATTGCAAAGGTACTCCTTAAGAGAGGCCTTAAAAGCCCTGAAATTCCCAACATTTTGTTTGAGATTACTGGGGAGAGCAATAAATATCTTGATTGTTTCATAATATACACCTTTCTGAAAGCAACGAAGATTGGCATTGGGACGATGAATCAATCCCTTTTGTCTAATATTAATGTTATGAATTTCCATGTTTGTTATAAAACTATGTCGATTAACTGCATAGAATTTTAAAATGGATAATATATAAACACAAGGTAAGGTGAGGATGCCCAATTTTTTAAATAGTTCTTTGCATGACTGTCTGCTATAAGCATTACAGATTATTCGTATAGCTTTCTTCTGCATCCGGAATATGCATTTACTATCTACTGAATTACCCCAGAATATTATTCCATACTCGATGATGGAGCTAAGTAGGCAAAATACACCAAATTAAGTGTATCGATTGAGTAAAATTTAACCAGAGCACGGAGAGCATAACATGCTGAGCTAAGTTTAGGTGTGATGTAGCTAATGTGTGACTTCCAGTCCAAATGCTTATCTACCTGAAGGCCAAGAAATTTGACTTCATTTAGCTGTTCTAACAATGTATCATTAATTGCTATTTCTGTGTGCGTTTGTGGTGAGAGAGTAGTTATAAATTTAATTGTTTTTGTTTTTTCAAGGTTTACCGAGAGTTTGTTTGCTTTGAACCAATTTGACATACAATTTAGAACATAGTTTAATTTTACTACACATTCATTGAAATCTTTACTTGTTACTACAACACTAGTGTCATCTGTGAATAAATAAATACTTGCAATACTGTTAATGTATAATGGGAGGTCATTTAGGTAAACCAAGAACAAAAGAGGCCCTAAGATTGATCCCTGGGGAACACCATGTTTTACTGATTTCTATTCTGAGGCACTATTTTGATACCCATTGGAGTTATTAATTTCGATCCTTTGTTTTCTCTTCTCTAGGTATGAAATGAACCAATTTAATATGTTATTCTTCATTCCATAGAAATTTAGTTTAGCTATCAGAATCTCATGATTCACACAGTCAAAAGCCTTCGCTAGGTCACAAAAGATTCCACCGACATGCTCCTTTTCATTTAACGCTGTTAACACTTTATGTGTGAGCTTGTAGGTTGCATTATCTGTCGCTATTCCTTTTCTAAAGCCAAACTGTTCTTTGGAAAATAAGTTGTTCTTTTCCAAGTAATTATAGAGCCTATTGAACATTACTTTCTCAAATACTTTTGAGAAAACAGACAATAGAGATATGGGTCTATAATTTGATACATTATCTTGTTTTCCTTTTTTAAAAAGTGGTTTGACAATAGAGTACTTCATTCTGTCAGGAAATATTTTCCACTCTTTAGTGATTCGTTACATAAATAGTTAAGGGGAATGCACATTAGGTCAGAACATGCTTTTAGGATTTTACTTGATATTTCATCATATCCAGAGGAATTTTTGGTCTTGAGCAAATTTATTATATTTTTTATTTCAAATGGTGTAGTCATTTTTACTTTAAATTCAGGGACTTTGCTGATTTATTGCTGATTCTTTACATCCATAGTTTATTTTTAATTTGTCTGTTACATTCAAAAAGAAATTGTTGAAGATATCTGCGACCTTTTGAGGATCATCAATTTTTTGATTACCGGAATTCAGTGCAATTGAGGGGCTTTCTTGAGAGCTTTTACCTTTTCCCTTTTTATTATATTCCAGATAGTTTTTATTTTATTATTAGAATTGGATATCTCTTTATTATAATGCAATATTTAGCAGCTTTTATTGTTTCTTTTAGAATTTTACAGTACTTTTTGTAGTGACATTCTAAGTGTGGGGTCTTATGTTTCAATTCTTGGTATAGTTTTCGCTTATGTTTGCAAGAAGTTTTAATGCTTGTTGTAATCCAGGTGTTATTTTCCTTCTGATTATATATTTTATAATATTTGACTGGAAAGCGTGCTACAAAATGGGAGTTGAAATGTTGCAGGAAATGATTGAACTTGTCATTTACTCCATTTATTTCATAGATTTCAGTCCTTGATTCTTGCTGAAGGGCATACTTAAACAATGTGAGGGAGCTTTCATCTACTTTTCGTGTTCTACAATATTTATAGATTGGTTTTAACTTTAAGTTTATCTCTTTAATGAGAAGTATTTGTGCCTCATGATCTGAAAGGCCATTTGCAAATGGTAAGGTTATTGAAGTTTTAATTCTATCTATATTCATGAAAATATGTTATCTATTGCTGAAGAGGAGCTACCCTGAATTCTTGTAGGAAAATGCACTGTGTGTGACATGTGGTATGTATAAAATATAGAATTGAGTTGGTCTTTCGGAGTCTAGGTATAAGATAATCAATATTTATGTCACCACAAATTATCATTTCTCGTTTCGATTTCAATATAAACTTTAAGGAATCATCTAACTTTTTTTTGAATAACTCATAGTTACCTAGTGGGGACCGATATAGAGCTATTATTGCAAAATTTACTTGATTTTTGTTTAGCTGAACTGCGCACATCTCTATGTCTAGCTCAAAGCAAAACTTGTTTAGATTAATGACTGTATAGGGTACACCGTATCTTACAAATATGCAAACCCCTCCTTTTTTTAAATTTATTCTTGAATATGCTGCTCCTAAAGAGTACCCATGCAGTGAAATTGGCATGAGTTCCTGTTCTGTGAAGTGATGTTCAGATAAGCATAAAACGTGAGGCTATAATTTTTCAGAAGCAAGACTAAGAGATAGTTCATCAAATTTTTTTCTTAAACCCCTAATATTTTGGTGAAATATACACAACGAGCTACTGCTATTATTTATCTTAATAGAATTACTGATATTTTCTGTATTCCTAAAATTCTTTGTTGGTGACCTTCTATTTATTTCAATTGACTTTAGAGTTCTTTCATGACTATTTTGGGGGATTTTTAACCTAAAAAAGCCCTATCAGATATCATAACAGAAATTCTTACTATAATTCTGTCGGCAATTAGCTGCGAAAGCTGCCTTTTGCCTCTAGAATTGAGGTGTAGACCATGAGATGTGTAACCATCTCGGCATATACCTCTAACATGATTCATATCAATGTGAGAGGCAGCAGGGCTCAACAAGGCACGCTCAAGTTGCAGATTCATCTCCGTCACCCTCCTATGAAGCTGCTGCTTGTCGTGCCTATCGAAAAGCCCCACAAACTTCACACTGGTATGGCTACTGGATACCCTTATGTCACACAGATCTTTTTCAAATGAATAATTACTATCTCTATCCAGGTTATTTCCTGGCCCACCCACTATAACTACATGATCCCTCTTAGTAAAACCAGAAGTCAGTTTTACCAGATCTTCAGTGACATGAGAGAGCCCAGCACTAGGTTTAACTATGCCTATTACATCTTAACTGCTTCCCAAATCCTCCTTTAGCAGGGATGCTATGCCGCTACCATGGCTACTCCCAAGCAACAAAGCCTTGCTTTTAGTGCAGTTATCATCCAAAACCTGCACAGGAGGATTTGGGGTCTGTTCAACAGTTTCAAGAACACTGAATCTGTTGCTCAGTTTGACATCCTGCCGGTCATCGGCAGAGAAACGCCGTTTCCTCCTCAGATTTTGTCTGGATGGCACCTTAAAATCAGGTGATTTACAATCCAAATTTTCTAAAGGAGCAAGTTCGCGTCCTGTAAAGTCATTTTTGAAAAAATCCAGTTCTTTTCTGAGGTTAGAAATGGTTTCCTCGTGCTTTTTGACCAATTCTTTAAGTCTACAACATTCACAGAACCATTCACTACAATCTCTCACATCATCACTAACAGTGTTACTGCACGCCCAATGAAACCAAAACTTGCAACCTTCACAATAGACACCTTGAATAACCTTACGACGGCATGCACCACAAATTCCACTAAGATCACACGCTTTTCCACTCATTGCACAGCCCTTTGCACAAACACTATACTTAAATTCACAAAAATAGGTACGGCTTAACCGGTTAGAACAGGTTTGTCACAAGAGTTAAACGTATGAAATATGATACAACACAGCACTAGCTTGCCCAAGATTTATATTCACACTATAGAAGTAATTTATTCACCAAACACTAACGAAAAGTCAAACACAAAACAAACTGTATGACCAAAAACAGGAGATACAGCTGCTATAAACAAAACACTTCAGTTCCAATATGGCGGATTTCCCAGCTGATTTACGGACAACAGAAATAACAAAAAATCTACACTTTAACAAATACTATACACTACGTTATTTCACACACTACTTCACACAATGATTAACGTCCCACTTATCAAGCTTTTGCCTTCTTTACAATCAAATTTTTACAAAAAATGAACAAAAATATGGGAGCTTTCACACTAACGCTTAACCTCACAAGCCACCTAGCGGCAGATAGTTTTACAATTGGAAAATGCGAAAGACAGCTTGCAGATGGAGTACACACATGGGACAAATGATTTGCTTCATCAGATGGAAGCTTTGTGATTGCAAGGAAGGCCGCCAACGCGCAAGATGGCGACCAGGCTTAGTCTAGGGTACAGGGTGTATATAAATGAATATCGGGGATTTAACTCTTTATGATATTTATTACATTCAACTTACAGTTATGAATGATATGTCAAATGAAAAAGCAACTCAAACAGTTTTACCAAGAAGCTTATAAATGTTCAACGTGACTACCCTTTGTCACACGGCACACATCAAGTCTATAGCCGAGTTCTTCCCAAACGTTGATAAGTGTGTATTCAGTAATTGTAGCAACAGCTGCTTCAATCCGGTTTCTTAATTCAGGGAGGTCAGCTGGTAGCGGAGGCACGTACAGACGATCCTTGATGAAGCCCCGAAGGTAAAAATCGTATGGCGTTAGGTCAGGAGAACGTGGAGGCCATGCATAGCAAGCCCTGTCATTGGGGCCCTTACGGCCTATCCAGCGCTCGGGTACAGTGACGTTCAACCAATCGCGTACTTCGTTATGCCAGTGAGGTGACGCACCATTCTGCTGGAAAATGAAGTTCAATGACTCATTTTCTTCCAACCGAGGGAAGAGCCATTGCTCTAGTGTATCAAGGTAAGAAGTGCCAGTTACAGTAGGTTCACCAAAAAGGAAAGGCCTATAAACTTTTCGCCGGGATACGGCACAAAAAGCATTCATTTTAGGGGAATCTCGTTGCATTTGTACCATCTCGTGAGGATTTTCTGAGCCCCAGATGCGCACATTATGAGTGTTAACATGTCCACTAAGGTGAAAGGTCGATTCATCACTGAAGACAACACAATCCATAAAATCGTCATGATTTCTGTTTACTAGTCGCCATCTTTGCTACTACCGCTGTCTAGCGGATTGCGGCAGAAACGTTGCACGCACATGTGCACTTGTGCCAACAAACAAAACTGTTTGAGTTGCTTTTTCATTTGACATATCATTTATAACTGTAAGTTGAATGTAATAAATATTATAAAGAGTTAAAACCCCAATATTCATTTATATACACCCTGTGTATTAGGCTTGATATCAACGGACGATCTAGGTTTCTGTGGCAGCTTGAGGATACACTGAACGGTGTGTAACACACATATTTCATAATATTATGATTCCCTCCGTGAGGAAGAGATATCCTGATGGAATTGTTGAATTTATACAGGATAGTCATCGTTTTCACACATCTCGAAAGATTTCAAATTAGTTTTCAGAGAGGTACGATATCAGAGTATCAGAGTGGCAGGCTGGGCTCCCTGTTCACCAGATTTGAACCCTATTGAACGTGTAGTAGGTTGAGGTGAAAAGGGACCTCTGCTACAATTTACCTGTAGCTGGGCGAAGGACAAAGGATGGTTTCTGGGCATAAATTCAAGAAGCCTGGTAGTTTTTAGCTTCTCGTCCACATTACTGCAAGCATTTAATTTTGCCAATGTCCCGAAGATTGAGGGTAGTTATACGGGCTGAGGGTTCTTATACCCGGTTATAATTATGCTTATTTTTTGTGTTTTAGTTTTAGAAGATAATAGTTTATTTACACACATTTTTGAGTTATTGAACACGAGAAGAATTCAGTTAGTAGAATTATGCTCTGTGTGAATAGATAGGCCCATAACCCAAAATGCCAAAGTTATATTAATGCAATATGTTCTGCATATCAAGTCAAAAAGAAAAGAAAAAAAAATTGACAAACTGCTCAATATTTGAACCTAGGACCCTATGAGTTCAAAAACTGCCTTCTTAACCTCTCGGCAACCGAAACGTTGTTCTGTGTTTTGCTTTCAGTACCCATGAGTAAACCATTGCGCTGTCAGTCACAGACAATTGTGCAGTTCCTGTGTGTGCCTTGTGAACACAGCTTTTTCGAAGATGCACAAAGCTCTTCGTTCGACACATGATATCTAGGGATGACTTTTTTGTGTCTACGGCTGTACATAGTTGGTAGGGAAGGTATTGCACTCCACCTAGAAATTCGATACCAAATTCATGTATTGATAAACCCTGAATAAAAAAAGCAGTATTAGAAAAAGGTCCTTGCTTACATGTGTGTATGTGTGTGTGTGTATACAGCATAACTCAAAAACGAAAGGTGTGTTAAATACCAAACTTGAATTTAAGTTTAGATCCTCCAAGGGTGAGACCGAAAATTTTCAAGAAAATTCCCCTTCCCCAACTCCCGTTTCTATGGATAATTTTTCAAAAATGTTGATGTACTTAAAATAGATCTAACTATTTTGTTTAAAATACCATACATTTTAAGATATTTTATGACAAATTAAATGCATATCTTGAATTTTCTAGCATTAGCCTCGGAAGACCTCTTCATTCTGAATGTGTAACTTATTAACCGTAAGAGACAAAAGCTTACTACACAAAACTTATAGAAATCGTTAAAACACACACAAACACATATATATATATATATATATATATATATATATATATATATATATATATATTTGTTTGCTTTGTAAAGTTAACAATTTCCAGGGTATTCTTTGTTATTGGTTTCAGGTAAAGCTACTTAAACTTTCCTCAAATACTAAGTCATCTCGTGTTTCATCTCTTCTGTTTTACTCCTAGTTATGTACAGAGAACAGAATTTCATACAGCGACCACATTTTAAAAGATGTATCGCTTTAACCTAGTGTATTCCCTTCTACTTAAAAAGGAAGCAAGTAATAAGATCAATTCTGTTAATGTTTATCTTGTATAGGTAAAGGAATAAACTTTTGAAGGAATAGGTAGCTTGCAGAAGAGGAAGAGAAGCTCGTATGAATGGAGCGCATCTCATATTTTAACCTCATCTCCCTTTTTTAGGATTTTTATTTCCTTTCCGAGTTCCCTTTTGCTAACATATCTTAAAATGTTGCAAATTATGGAGTATTTTTAAAATTTATGTTCACCTGTTCATCATTGCCAAAAATAATTCCTTTCATACCAAAGAAGATTGAACTCGTCTCTGAGATCTTCAAGGCCGTGAACAAGAAAGCAAGCAGCATATTGTTCTGATTGATCTAGCTCACTTAACACTCTCCCAAATAACAACTGACGGACGTTAAAAAAAACAGCCCCTTCACTTGTTTTGTGCAGGCCTGAGGCTTGAAAATGAAAAGCTAGATCACTGACCTCTGTCTCTTCCAATCAGTTCGCTTCGTGTCCTCCACCTTTGCTTTGTGACAGTAAACATATAGCGTGTTAGTAGTGTATCGCAATACTGACTATCAGAAATAGCAAGCTACGGAATTATAAAAAACAGATGGCACGGTTATTCCATTACCATTGTTGTGATGTCAATGTTAAGGCTCGCACGACACGAGACGTGTACACATTCTTGTTCTGACGAGGTTTGAGGTTTGCAGGATGAAGAGTATAAATAAGGTTGGAGAGATTGCTCCTCAATGGTTGCCAGTCATGGTGCAACGGGCCTTGTGCACCGCTCGTGTAATTTCGTTACGAAATGTTATTTATTCTGGGATTGAACTCTTGATGTCCAAGCAACTCTTAGAAGGATTGTATATAAGCTTAGCCGTAACAGCTGTTGGAGATGCTCCTTATTTACCGGAGATTCCCGCAAGCCATGCGGGCATGCCGGTATCGCCTGAAGCGGCGATTTCTGAGATTATAATCCACAAGATACTTAACCAGGGCGCTCCGATGGAAGGGCAAACCGTCATTGAAGTTAATTGCGCGGCGCCTGGTCTCGTCCTCCAGTTATAACAGACCATAAGTTACGTGAAGGGGTCTCGTAGGAAAAGAGAAGGGGATAGACCCGGAAGTATCTATTCTGCATCCGTTGAAGCAACAGCAGGCTAGAGTCTGCCACCTTATCCCAGATCTCGCAGGCGTAGATTAATATAGGGACTATGAGAACCCTCAAAATGCGCAACTTAAGGGGAACCGGCATCGTGGATTTCAGCATCGGGTACAAGGACGCCGCAGTTCCAGTGCCCCGAAACCTCAATTCCCTAATGTGCTTCCCAAAAGTTAGGCCCTTACCTCGCTTCACTCCAAAGTATGTGATATGGTGTTCGTCGACTCAATCGTTCGTCTGAAATACGTGAAGGTGGGGAAATTTGCGGGAAAGCGGCGCGTGGCTTTTCTCCGGGTTGATGGACAACCACCAACGCTCAGGCCATTCTTGGAGGAGGTGGAGGTGTCTCTGAATGGGGTTGAAAATTCTGCGCGGGTTGCTGTCTTGGTATCACGATGTACTACAGCCGGCCGTATGAGCGTTCTGTCTTCGCATGTATTTCACAGTTCGTGAATTGAAGTTCTCGAAGTGGCACAGGAAATCTTAGGATGAACTCTTCATGCACACATCGAACCAATTCATATTTCAATATTATTTACGTATAAATATATTTGTTCCCATCTACGCAAATAAAATCGGACTACTGATGTTAATGAATACGTGGTAACTGATGGACAGAAGGCCTGGGAAGTAGGGAATCCAGCTCGTATTGGCTCTGACGCGCAATGTCGTTTTATACCGAATACCCTATATATCGCAGAATGAAACATCTTAAGCATATAAAGCATCAGAAAACCCGAGAGATGGGTTGGAAATATAAGTAGCAGTAGATAATTTTGGAATCATTGTAGAAAACTGAAGGAAAAACAACATCACTGCTACCCTTGTACTAAGAATTATTCCTGGCCATGAAGTTAATATATATAATGAACAGTTTCTTAGAATTGTACTCAAAGATATGTTCCAGATCAAAAATTTACTTAGAGCCAATTTATGAGGCCAATTTAAAAAAAAGGCAAAGAGTTTTTTGCTGACCATTTGGTTTGTTTCATTTTGTAAGGAATAAGTGATCATTCGAGAACTGTTCTGAATACATTTCTTTGACCTCTGTCAGGAAATTCATAAAAACCAATGATGGTTGTATTGTACGAATTGGAAAAAGACAGGTATTCAAAGAGAATGCAGGTGTTTAGTGCAACCTGTCATCCTCAGAAAAACCGTATGACAAAATTGACAAGTTTTCACTGACCTGGAAATATACATGGTCTCAGCATTTGCACAGATGAAACCCATGTATTCCAATCTGCATTGCTCAGAGTATGTGAGGTCATCAGAGTTGAACACAGGACCGCAAATACGTTCATCTCCAACGTAAGCAGATGGAGATAAAGCATCCCTGTAGAATAGAAGTTTCCCGTTATTGCAAGGTGGGCAACGTGAACGTCGTGATCTCTCATCCTCTCTGAGAATTTCAACAAGAATAACACATTAGTAGTATTGCAGTCGAATACTTTAATCAGAAATTCGAATTTACAGACTGAATTACTTACCGCCCACATGTTCAAATTTGTATTGGTCATGCGCCATATTTTTAAATGAGAGTTTGGATGCGAGTCACGTACTGACCTTTACTGGAGCATTGGTACACAGAAACACAGAGGGAAGTCAGATGTTGTGTACGTTACTCTCAAGTAGACTAACTAGTCTGACTTCAATCTGACGTATCCTGGCATAACCTAGCCTAATACACTAACTACTTCTGACTTCATTCTAACGTATACTAGTCTAGTAGCTTTAGCCTGATTCATTCTGAGATAACTTAGCCTAATACACTAACTACTTCTGACTTCATTCTAACGTATACTAGTCTAGTAGGTTTAGCCTGATTCATTCTGACATAACTTAGCCTAATACACTAACTACTTCTGACTTCATTCTAACGTATACTAGTCTAGTAGGTTTAGCCTGATTCATTCTGAGATAACCTAGCCTAATACACTAACTAGTTCTGACTTCATTCTAACGTATACTAGTCTAATACGTTTAGCCTGATTCATTCTGACATAACTTAGCCTAAAACACTAACTAGTTCAAACTTCATTCTGACCCATATTAGATAAATAGGTTTACTTGCCTGATTTATTCTGACATAACCTAGCCTAATACACTAGCTTGTGCTGATTTCAGTCTGACATATACTAGCCTAATAGTCTAACTATTCTGATTTCAGCCTGACATAAACCAGTCTAATGGTCTAACTGTTCTGATTTCAGTCTGACATAAACTAGCCTAATGGTCTAACTGTTCTGATTTCAGCTTGACATAAACCAGCCTAATGGTCTAACTGTTCTGATTTCAGCCTGACATAAACTAGCCTAATGGTCTAACTGTTCTGATTTCAGTCTGACATAAACTAGCCTAATGGTCTAACTGTTTTGATTTAAGCTTGACATAAACCAGCCTAATGGTCTAACTGTTCTGATTTCAGTCTGACATAAACTAGCCCAATGGTCTAACTGTTTTGATTTCAGCTTGGCATAAACCAGCCTAATGGTCTAACTGTTCTGATTTCAGCCTGACATAAACTAGCCTAATGGTCTAACTGTTTTGATTTCAGACTGACATAAACTGGCCTAATAGTCTAACTGTTTCGATTTCAGTCTGACATAAACTTACCTAATACACTAACTAGTTCCGGTTTCAGCCTGACATAAACTAGCCTAATACACTAACTAGTTCTGTATTCAGCCTGACATAAACTAGCGTAATGGTCTAACTGTTCTGATTTCGGTCTGACATAAACTAGCCTAATACACTAACTAGTTCCGGTTTCAGCCTGACATAAACTAGCCTAATCCACTAACTAGTTCTGATTTCAGCCTGACATAAACTAGCCTAATGGTCTAACTGTTCTGATTTCGGTCTGACATAAACTAGCCTAATGGTCAAACTGGTCTGATTTCAGCCTGACATAAACTAGCCTAATCCACTAACTAGTTCTGACTTCAGCCTGACAAAAACTAGCCTAATGGTCTAACTGTTCTGATTTCGGTCTGACATAAACTAGCCTAATGGTCAAACTGGTCTGATTTCAGCCTGACATAAACTAGCCTAATGGTCTAACTGTTCTGATTCCAGCCTGACATAACCTAGGCTAATGGTCTAACTGTTCTGAATTCAGCCTGACATAAACTAGCCTAATGGTCTAACTGTTCTGATTTCAGCCTGACATAAACTAGCCTAATGGTCTAACTGTTCTGATTTCAGCCTGACATAAACTAGCCTAATGGTCTAACTGTTTTGATTTCAGTCTGACATAAACTTGCCTAATGGTCTAACTGTTCTGATTTCAGCCTGACATAAACTAGCCTAATGGTCTAACTGTTTTGATTTCAGTCTGACATAAACTTGCCTAATACACTAACTAGTTCCGATTTCATTCTGACATAAACTTGCCTAATACACTAACTAGTTCAGATTTCAGTCTGACATAAACTTGCCTAATACACTAACTAGTTCCGATTTTATTCTGACACATGTTAGACTATCTGGTCCTGATTTCATTCTGACGTATCTTATCCTAATAGACTAACTGTCCTGATTTCATTGACACAAACTAGCCTGATAGACTAACTGGTCCTGGCTTCATTCTGACGTATCTTATCCTAATAGACTAGCACGTCCTGGTTTGATTCTGACGTATCATATCCTAATAGACTAACTGTCATGATTTCATTCTGACACAAACTAGCCTAATGGACTAACTGGTCCTGGCTTCATTCTGACGTATCTTATCCTAATAGACTAACTGTCCTGATTTAATTGACACAAACTAGCCTGACAGACTAACTGGTCCTGGCTTCATTCTGACGTATCTTATCCTAATAGACTAACTGCTCCTGATTTCATTCTGACACAAATTAGCCTGATAGACTAACTGGTCCTGTCTTCATTCTGACGTATCATATCCTAATAGACTAACTGTCCTGATTTCATTCTGACACAAACTAGCCTGATAGACTAACTGGTCCTGGCTTCATTCTGATGTTTTCTTATCCTAATAGACTAACTAGTCCTCTCTTTATCGTGACGTAACCTTGCCTAATAGACTAGCTGATCCTGATTTCATTCTCACACAAACTCACCTGATAGACTATCTGTTCCTGATTTCATGCTGAAGCAAACTAGCCTGATAGACTATCTGGTGCTGATTTCATTCTGACACAAGCTAGCCTGATAGACTATCTGTTCCTGATTTCATTCTGACACAAACTAGCCTGATAGACTATCTGTTCCTGATTTCATGCTGAAACAAACTAGCCTGATAGACTATCTGGTCCTGATTTCATGCTGAAACAAACTAGCCTGATAGACTATCTGTTCCCTGATTTCATTCTGACACAAACCAGCCTGATAGACTATCTAGTGCTGATTTCATGCTGAAACAAACTAGCCTGATAGACTATCTGGTCCTGATTTCATTCTGACACAAACTAGCCTGATAGACTATCTGGTCCTGATTTCATTCTCACACAAACTCACCTGATAGACTATCTGGTCCTGATTTCATTCTGACACAAACTAGCCTGATAGACTATCTGTTCCTGATTTCATTCTTACACAAACTAGCCTGATAGACTATCTGGTGCTGATTTCATTCTGACACAAACTAGCCTGATAGACTATCTGTTCCTGATTTCATTCTGACACAAACTAGCCTGATAGACTATCTGTTCCTGGCTTCATTCTGATGTTTTCTTATCCTAATAGTCTAACTAGTCCTCTCTTTATCGTGACGTAACCTTGCCTAATAGACTAGCTGGTCCTGGCTTCATTCTGACTTAATGTAGCCTAATAGTCTTTACATAACATAACATAGCCTAGTCTCGCCTCCATATGGAACTGGATCGGGTCAGGTATATTATCTAGTGTTTTCGACTTCTTTTAATTGTTTAGCCAAAAGTTAGCTTTGTTTCTATCTCATTTTTTCACAATATGTCTGTATTTTATGGTGAAATTGAAACACTTTTACAGGCATTTGTTGCATTTTGGAGGTATTTGATGACTCTGTGGCAATTATTTTAGCACTTGGGGCATTTGGAAGTTATTATGGGCCAAAGAATAGGTATTAGGACATCTGAAACAGGATTCTCAGATACTGTACAGCCATCTTCAGGACAGTTTAGAGTATTTGGTGGGTTTTAAGTCCTTTGGTTTCTCTAAGTAGAATCTTGGTCACTTTTAAGGTCATTTTACAACTTGTTGATGCTTTATTACTATTTTGTTATGTTTTTTTTTTTTTTTTAATTTCTGTCACTTTATATTAGTATGTGCTGTTTCCATGACATTTTGCTTTCGTTTTCACAGTGATGCACATTCCCACGTATTTCAAGGCAGGACATTTCCTCCCAATTACCTCATCCAGATCAACTCGTAATAGCTAAAGGATGCCCATTTTATTAGCATATTCGGTTCGGCTTGTGATGCCCATTACGACGAAGGAGGATAAGATATAATATCAATTTTCTTGCTGAACTGTGTTCCTGAAACCAGTACATTTCGGTTTTCTAAGTACAATACAGGTTCTAAGAGTGAAGTACAAACATAAAAGCGACGTCTGCATGACGTAGTTTAGGTTTGTAGCTAGCATGTACATAAACTTGCTGTGCATTTAGCGAGTATCTGTGTAGGGTATATACATACACACACATTGCAAATATAGCATAAGATACGTCCATCATAAGCAAGTTGACGAATGTATAAACAGTTGTTTGTAAAATAAGTTAGAACATGAGTTAAACTAAATCATTACGCATTGCAGCTCCATTTAATTTTGAGGTGTGGTATTAGTGTCATTTGTTGGCCATTTTGAACACTTGAGAATCAAGGAACCAAGTATATGTGATCGTAAGTCTATATAGACTCTGGATCAATAGGTTAACTCTGACACGTAATGTGTTTCTCGGTATACAATGCAGAAGCGCTCTGGCAGCGGTTCTAACCTCTTATTTGATTTGCGTTAGCTTTAATTTATTAAATAAGTAATAAGATAATTTACAAAACACCTCTGTAACCTTGGTAACGAACTGCGGTTTTTGTCAATTACCGTGGACGTCTTTGCTACAAGTGGAAAAACCTAATTTAAATACAGAGAAGTCTCGGCATTTGGTTCCCTAATAGTATGCTTGCATACGTTACTAATAAAACAAACACCCGTAAAATATCGTAGTCGGTGCACCCTCCCTTACAAGCAGATGTCTAGTGGACACGGCACGGAAACTAGGAATGGACAACCTGGCATGAGCGTGTGGAAGTGGATGATAGGAAATGCAAGCGAAATGGATAATTGGAAAGGTGATGATGGAGCAATTGGTGGAACGAGTGGCGGGGGAAAACGAAGGACCCGGTGAAAACCCGCCTAGACGCCGCTTGGGATCGAGGCGAGCGGTCTAACCACTCGGCCACGGCGCCGTCTTTGTTGAATGCTACATGTGAAAATCGTCAACAATAACAGAAAAGTCGCTTAAAGTTATGGGTTAAACGGTAGATAGTTATTCTGGGATGGTGTAGTGTTGATGATGATGAGTACTCAACCCGAAGGTCGGTCAATGGCCGTGGGGGATTGTGGGAGAAACCAATACCCGACTACGGCACTTAGAAAAGGATGTTATCATTTCTCTTCCCCGGAATATAGTGATGCTGACCGGACACGTGACAGAGCTAGGCGCGCCATCACTGTGCTTGCCCTAGTGTTTAAAAGTAATAAAAAAAAAAAAAAAAAAAAAAAAACAAGGATACACTCCTCTTATGTACGGACAATCATTTGCTTGCCACAATCGTTTAAATTTAATAAATTGAAATGCATTCGTTTCACATTTGTTTCCCTAATCGTTGAAACTTAATACATGAAAATGTATTACTTTCATATCGTTCCCTGGCTTTTCCCAGCATTCCCAGCGAGCAATGCCCCACAAAACTCATATAATGGGGAAATGATAGGACTCAGATGGTACACGATTGCGTTTTGGTTTATAATTTTACCCTCTTGAGATGGGTTGTTTTGCGTTTGATTGCTGTTTGGCAGTTCACTATTTACACACAAAAATTATTTGTGTTTATGTGCACTTTCTAAAGGTTTTTCTTGCTACATAGTAGCCGTTGACCTCCTGGGAATGCAGAGTGGGACAAACGATATCCTCTCAGACCGCGCCGTGGCCGAGTGGTTAGACCGCCTGCCCCTCACCAAGACCAAATGTGGGATTTGTGGTGGACAAAGCAGCGCAGGGACGTGTTTTCTCCTGCTTCTCCGGTTTTCCCCATTATCGAATTTCACCGGTATTCCATCTTCATTACATGTATCGTCAGTTCATCGCCTGCGGTGCCATAGAAGTAAAAGCAGGTATTAAACACTGTAAAAATATGTCAAAGTTATTATCGCTCGGCGCGACGAAATGAGAAACAATGTGCTTTTGCAGTGAGTGAGTGAGTCAGTCGATGTACGATGACGACTGTGTACAGACTTAATGAGTACTCAACCCTGAGCGAACCGCATCTGTCGTCTCTTGTTGAATCACGCAATTACCCATGTACATTCCCTCAATTACGTCGAGCAGTAATTCAACAGTGAAATAGCAGATTTTCTCTCCGAGCGCCTGAGGCTACAGAAGCAAACATCCGAGTTTATAATCTCCATGTTTAGGGTATAACGGAATGACTTTCAAAATTAGCTTCTAGAGCTTAAAGTTTTGTTCGCAAATTCCCATTGAAATTCAGTCTAATTTAATCTACTCTAACCTGTAGCTTTAATATAGTTTTTTTTTTTATTTGTGAATGTTTTCATGCTTTCAAACTCTATGCACCTCCTGCAATTTTAATGCAATGACGTTGAAAATGCTACTGAATGAATGTTCTGGAACCTCTGACTAATAAAACTAAATATCATATTTTTGATATCTGCCTCCTGCGCAGAATACAACATTATTTAGAGTACCGTAGGCAAAATTTTCTTTGCGTTGTTTGCTCTCATGCCATATGCTTTATTTCTTATTTTATAAGCCATGAAATATAACAAGAATCCAATAATTAGTTTTATTATTCATAACGTGTTGAACATCCAGTGCGATTTTCAGCCTCTTTGGAGCTAGAATTTTCTGAAATAGTCTCTGAAGGCCTCTTCATTCTGGATGACTTCTGTATAAATAGTAAACCGTAAGAGATAGACAAACACTTACTTCACAGAAAAGGTAGATCTCATCAAACACAGAATTTAAGTTTTATATATTAATTTTTGTCGTGAATCTCAATATTTCCGTGATATTCCTAATAATTGGTTTCAATTTTAAAATGTATACATTTTCCTGAAAAAGCGAGTCGTCTGTGTTACCTTTGTTTCAATCCTGGCCGTGCAAAGAAGCAAATTTCGGTGACAATCTCTTAGCGATATCTTTTAAAACATTAGACTGTCACTGTAGCATATTGCATTCCCTTAGTTCCCATCTACTTATAACGAGCTAAGTACAACACCGTTCTTCTGATATTTATCTCGATTAGCAAGAACTTCCTTTGAAAGAAGTTTGTTTGCAGAACAGGTACAGAAAGTCACATGCATTGATACATCAGGTTTTTGTTAGTTTAGCGTCCTCTAACCTGTTAGGTGATATCGGACGATGAAATGGTGTTGAAATAGTGGCAGAGTACAGAACGCGCACCAGTTCTTGACGAATGACATTTTTAAATGAGAGATTAGATGCGAGTCACTTACTCATCTTTACTGTGTATTCTCGAAACGTAATCATAAGGAAGCAGAGCTGTTTGCTTTTGCTGACCTGTTTATCAAGGTTAGGCTAGCTCACTGTGTCTTCGCTAAAGGTGAGTCGTCTAGAAGAAACGAGCAGCCTGTACAGATGAAACGTAATCATAAGGAAGTAGAGCTGTTTGTTATTGCTGACCTGTTTATCAAGGGTAGACCAGCTCACCGTGTCTTCACTAAAGGTGAGTCGTCTAGAAGGAACGAGCAGCCTGTACAGATGAAACGTAATCATAAGGAAGCAGAGCTGTTTGCTTTTGCTGACCTGTTTATCAAGGGTAGGCTAGCTCACCGTGTCTTCACTAAAGGTGAGTCGTCTAGAAGGAACGAGCAGCCTGTACAGGTGAAACGTAATCATAAGGAAGCAGAGCTGTTTGTTATTGCTGACCTGTTTATTAAGGGTAGGATAGCTCACTGTGTCTTCGCTAAAGGTGAGTCGTCTAGAAGGAACGAGCAGCCTGTACAGATGAAACGTAATCATAAGGAAGCAGAGCTGTTTGTTATTGCTGACCTGTTTATCAAGGGTAGGCTAGCTCACTGTATCTTCGCTAAAGGTGAGTCGTCCAGAAGAAACGAGCAGTCTGTACAGATGAAACGTAATCATAAGGAAGTAGAGCTGTTTGTTATTGCTGGCCTGTTTATCAAGGGTAGGCTAGCTCACTGTATCTTCGCTAAAGGTGAGTCGTCCAGAAGGAACGAGCAGTCTGTACAGATGAAACGTAATCATAAGGAAGCAGAGCTGTTTGTTATTGCTGACCTGTTTATCAAGGGTAGGCTAGCTCACTGTGTCTTCGCTAAAGGTGAATCGTCTAGAAGGAACGAGCCGCCTGTACACATGAAACGTAATCATAAGGAAGCAGAGCTGTTTGTTATTGCTGACCTGTTTATCAAGGGTAGGCTAGCTCACTGTGTCTTCGCTAAAGGTGAGTCGTCTAGAAGGAACGAGCAGCCTGTAAGATGAAACGCTATCATAACGTAGCAGAGCTGTTTGTTATTGCTGACCTGTTTATCAAGGGTAGACTAGCTCACTGTATCTTCGTTAAACGAAGGAACGAGCAGGCTATACATGGGGCTTAGAGTTTCTCATCATTCGTCTTCTCAGGAGAACGGGAATTCCCGTGTAACTCGCTTTAACCGAAATTCGATCTCGGGACCTCTTGATTGTGAGGCGCCAGCACACTAGAGACAGACCAGATTTCAGCTTTATTTACATACATACACACATGTCAGAAACGGAACTCGAACGTGCAATCTCCTCATCCACGAAACACCAAAACTAGGTAGTTTTGCGATCGCGGCCAGGGGACCTCACATCCAGCTGGTTCCTCACTTCACCACGATCTCCTCATTGGGTCGTTTTGTATTTTTAAGGTTGCATAACTTATAATATTTTACATATATTTTATGTCATACTTTTCGGTCATTGTTTTGTTGTGGTGTTAGTATTATGTGCACATATTTCTACTAAGTGTATTTGTCTGCTATAATAGGGTTGATTAATACATCGAAATACGGTTTATTCTGTCATGTAAATTTAAGTTGCTGTATTTGAATAATATTATCTTTGTCGGCTTATTTTCGTGTTTAGTCTTTTTTTTTTTTTTTTTAATATTGCTTCCTATTTTGTGTATTACAAAAGCACGTACGGCTTGTGGACTCGTGCGATTGATGAAGATCAGTGTATGCATACTGGTATTTCCATAAATACACTTATTCATTCATTCATTCATTCAAATGAGAGTCATATGGTGTAACATGCAGGCATGTAAAATGTCGTGCTCGAGAAGTAAGATTTACTGGGATCTTTATGGCGATGGACACTCTCCAAATTTCTCAAAATTTCAATGTATATACTTCTGATTCTTTTATGAGCAGCAGGTCCCACTCCTTCATAATAGGAAGGGATAGGAAACGGCCTCAGAAGAATCGGCCACGAACCTGGGGTTATTGTACCTGCCCCACGAAGGAGAACCACTGGAAAGGAGGTGAGAGGATTTACCGGGTGGCCGGAACCAGGAGCGACAGCACAGCAACGACAGGATTCCAACAATTTGCGGATTGAAGCAGATGACAGGGAGACCGGGATCCCCGCCAGAGACGGTTCTCATCCCGGCAAGCATCCGCAGTTGGGGGACGGAGATGATCACTCTTGGTTGCTTACAATGCTTCAACATGTACCCGAGTGGACCACAGCCAAAGCACGAACCACTTGAGGGTTGTTGCCCTCGTCCTTGCGTTGATCCCTTTTCTACGTAGCACCGAGTACTCCTGGTCTTCTCGGCTACACCGGCCCCCGGCTGCTTCCTCCTCAGGCACACGCTTTCCTGTCTATATGCAGGCGCCGCCCGGTCGATATTTTGATTAGAAGAGATCCGTGTTAGGTGTCCCGGGTGACTGCCAACACAAACCACTGAAAGATTTTCGCCGACGTCCCCGCTATAGTACCGAAAACTTCCTCCGAGTGGGGACTGCTCTGCTTTATCCATGGCCGCCTCCATCCGTAGTGCTGCTGTTAACACCTCGCGGAACGTTTAAGAGTTGCCGAGCATCAGGCACTGAAGTATCTCCGCGTCACGCACCCCGTTGAGGAAGGAGAAGGCGGCTTGCTGGTACACGCAGCTAGTTGGTAGATTCACCACGGCTTTGTTCACAAGCTGTTCAATGGCTAAGGCAAACTCCTGCAATGTCTCACCTGGCTATTGCAGCCTCGCCTTAAGCTGACTGCGGTAGGCTGTCGGACAGCGATAGTTCCCTAAGCGGTACTCGAGGGCTTCGCCGAGATCGGGATCGCATTCCGTACTTGTGGCGTCCGTTCTTGGAGACTTGTTATCCGCTGTGTGCCTTTTTCGTCTGCTGACCATTGGTTGTGGGTGACGATGGCAAGAACTGTTGGTGGAAGACTTCGAAAGCTGATGTCCCGTCGTATTTAATGACTTGAGGCGAGCGGATGTTGTGTCCTGGCATCTCGACCTTCAAGTCTTTCAACCTTCTGCCGATTATCTTCTCCAGCATGGATTTCAGTTCCTTTGCGCCGCTGCTGACTGTTCCCTCCCGCGATTTTCCAGGGCAACGCGATGGTCAAGTTTCTTCATCGTTCCGTCAAGCTCTTCCACCTTTCCTCCCAGTTCCTCCCCAACCTTCTTCACGCCGGCCAGTCGTTCGTCAATTTTGCTAGAAAGTTCCATTTTCAGGCTCTCCATTGCCAACTCAATTTAACTCTTATTTTCTATCCTCTACATGGTGAGTTGCATTTTTTTCCCATTTCGGCTCCATTTTCTCCTGTATCTTCCCATTTTGGTCTTCTTTTCTGTCTTCAGTGTCATTACTTCACTTCTTATTCTATCCATCCTCTCCACAATTTTCAGCATCTTTTCCATCTTGGCTTCCTAATCCCGTTCCTGATAGCAGTGTAACAAATGTCTTTATTTACTAAACATTTTTTTTTAGGGATAAAGTCTTCAATTCACTGTTGCAAATAATTCATTCGACGCGTAGACACTTTAAGGCTACTCGCCAACCTTGGCACGCACCCCACTGTGATCCAACATACCAGTCACTCACGACTCAGTATTATTCAAAACACACATCACTGCTACCTTTTTAGCTGGCGAGTGATATCACAGAACTTCCTGGAATCTTGAGGAAGCCGAAGAGTCACGTTCCCGAAGCTTCTGATTATCGTCGCGCCGCACATCCCAACGTCTCCATCTGTGCTGACTCGCATACCAAAGCAAACTTGGGAGCGATCACATACGGACGACACTGTCAAAGTATTCATGCTTCTTCAGGGCTCAACAATGTAAACCTATTTCAATGCAATACAGTACATCCAGTTATTATTAAAATTAATGTGATTATTATTATTATTATTATTATTAATATAAATAATACTAATAATACTAATAATAATAATAATAATAATAGACGGAAGCAGAACACAGCTATTGTAATTCCTCATTAACTAGGAATTACTTATTAACTAGATAGTAAATTTTAAATAATGTGAAAAAGAAAATAACCTCCATCTATTATTTAAATGGATAACTTCTGATTGTGCGTCCATTAAGAAAACTAAGAATCTCTATCTTCATAATAGAAATCACTAGACTGTCACTAATATCGGTTAGCTTCGTCTGTCCTCGAGACTCGTCGGTTCTGCTTCTCATGGCAAGTGAGACCTGGGAGTTTTGTTGATACTGTTTACACCTCGTCTCGCGAACATGCTAGTTTATCTTGTCGATGAGTCATGCTTCTCCCGCCTGCGATCGGAATCGACTTTTATAGCAAGGAGCACAAACTTGCCAGACTTCGCCTCTTGGCTAGAATGTCTCTTAGTGGTTACCAGTTGAGCTTTCGCTAGGAGTTGCCGCGGCAAAATATCTCATGCGACCTCCTGAGTTTCGCGTTGCCTCGCAATGAGACTCATACTCACCTACTGACAGTTTCGCGTTGCCTCGTAATGATATTCATGCTCTTCATACTCACCTACTGACAGTTTCGCGTTGCCTCGTAATGACATTCATGCTCTTCATACTCACCTACTGACAGTTTCGCGTTGCCTCGCAATGAGACTCGTGCTCTTCATACTCACCTACTGACAGTTTCGCATTGCCTCGCAATGAGACTCCTGCTCTTCATACCCACCTACTGACAGTTTCGCGTTGCCTCGCAATGTGACTCATGCTCTTCATACTCACCTACTGACAGTTTCGCGTTGCCTCGCAATGAGACTCGTGCTCTTCATACTCAGCAACTGACAGTTTCGCGTTGCCTCGCAAGGAGACTCATGCTCTTCATACCTACCGACTGACAGTTTCGCGTTGCCTCGCAATGAGACTCATGCTCTTCATACTCACCAACTGACAGTTTCGCGTTGCCTCGCAATGAGACTCGTGCTCTTCATACTCACCAACTGACAGTTTCGCGTTGCCTCGCAATGAGACTCCTGCTCTTCATACCCACCTACTGACAGTTTCGCGTTGCCTCGCAATGTGACTCATGCTCTTCATACTCACCAACTGACAGTTTCGCGTTGCCTCGCAATGAGACTCATGCTCTTCATACTCACCAACTGACAGTTTCGCGTTGCCTCGCAATGAGACTCGTGCTCTTCATACTCAGCAACTGACAGTTTCGCGTTGCCTCGCAAGGAGACTCATGCTCTTCATACCTACCGACTGACAGTTTCGCGTTGCCTCGCAAGGAGACTCATGCTCTTCATACCTACCGACTGACAGTTTCGCGTTGCCTCGCAATGAGACTCGTGCTCTTCATACTCACCTACTGACAGTTTCGCGTTGCCTCGCAAGGAGACTCCTGCTCTTCATACCTACCGACTGACAGTTTCGCGTTGCCTCGCAATGAGACTCGTGCTCTTCATACCTACCGACTGACAGTTTCGCGTTGCCTCGCAAGGAGACTCCTGCTCTTCATACCTACCGACTGACAGTTTCGCGTTGCCTCGCAATGAGACTCATGCTTTTCATACCCACCGACTGACAGTTTCGCGTTGCCTCGCAATGAGACTCGTGCTCTTCATACTCACCTACTGACAGTTTCGCGTTGCCTCGCAATGAGACTCGTGCTCTTCATACCTACCGACTGACAGTTTCGCGTTGCCTCGTAATGACATTCATGCTCTTCATACTCACCTACTGACAGTTTCGCGTTGCCTCGTAATGACATTCATGCTCTTCATACTCACCTACTGACAGTTTCGCGTTGCCTCGTAATGACATTCATGCTCTTCATACTCACCTACTGACAGTTTCGCGTTGCCTCGCAATGAGACTCGTGCTCTTCATACCTACCGACTGACAGTTTCGCGTTGCCTCGCAAGGAGACTCCTGCTCTTCATACCTACCGACTGACAGTTTCGCGTTGCCTCGCAATGAGACTCATGCTTTTCATACCCACCGACTGACAGTTTCGCGTTGCCTCGCAATGAGACTCGTGCTCTTCATACCCACCGACTGACAGTTTCGCGTTGCCTCGCAATGAGACTCATGCTCTTCATACCCACCGACTGACAGTTTCGCGTTGCCTCGCAATGAGACTCGTGCTCTTCATACCCACCGACTGACAGTTTCGCGTTGCCTCGCAATGAGACTCGTGCTCTTCATACTCACCGACTGACAGTTTCGCGTTGCCTCGCAATGAGACTCGTGCTCTTCATACTCACCGACTGACAGTTTCGCGTTGCCTCGCAAGGAGACTCGTGCTCTTCATACTCACCGACTGACAGTTTCGCGTTGCCTCGCAATGAGACTCGTGCTCTTCATACTCACCGACTGACAGTTTCGCGTTGCCTCGCAATGAGACTCGTGCTCTTCATACCCACCGACTGACAGTTTCGCGTTGCCTCGCAATGAGACTCGTGCTCTTCATACTCACCGACTGACAGTTTCGCGTTGCCTCGCAATGAGACTCGTGCTCTTCATACTCACCGACTGACAGTTTCGCGTTGCCTCGCAATGAGACTCGTGCTCTTCATACTCACCGACTGACTGACTCTGCTACTTTGCGCTGTATCATCTTAAAAGGCGTTTTAAGCTTCCGTGAATATTTGCAATGGTATTTAACCAAGGACCTCTCTTTATTATGTATTTCAATGCATACGACAAAGATGTCATTAGATACTGCATGTATAATTTGATTCTGTTTTCGATAACTTCTTTGTATCCAGTCACAGAATCGTACATTTGATTGCGTAAGTACAGAAACCTCCGAACAATTGAAACGTGTATTTAATTTTCCCTTGAAGAATTAAACCTCATTTAATAGTAACAAAAAGGAAAAGATGGCATGACTTATTGAACTGCTATAGTAATATGTTTATTCTCTATGAAACGCTCCAAGATGAAAATTATAAATGCACGTCAAAGGTTGTGTGGACAATTAGAAGAGGATCAAAGAGTAAAGAGAAAAAAAACTAATGTTTTCCATTCATAGAACTTTGTGTACATTTTGTGTCACAAACTACTCTTAGAAAAGCTTATGCTTCTATCTACTTCACGCTTATATAGATAAACGTTACCAGAAATTGTCGTATTACTTGCTTCCTTGTAAGCAGAAGGGGAGCAAGGGAATACACTAGGCTAAAGCAATAGTTATAAAAGCTGTTGCTATGTCATTGAAATGCTGTTCTTTATGCATAGCTGGAAGTAAAACCAAAGAAACAGGAAAGTCAAATTCCTAATTGACAAAAGTTGAAGTATTTTCAAATTTAAAGCAATAACAATGAATATCTCGAAAATTGTTAAGCCCACAAAAAGGTGTATATGAACTAAATTGTGTGTTTTAATAAGATCTACATTTTTACGGAGTAAGTTTTCGTCTATCGCTTACAGTTTAAAGTTATACAAAAGTCATCCAGAATGAAGAGATCTATAGAAGCTATTCCAGAAAATTCAAGAAGTACATCTTATTTGTAATTAAATTTCTTTAATATATGACATTTACATCAACATTTTTATAGGCATTTTTGAGAAAATTGAAAATTTCAAAGAATATTCCATGTAATGGATAGGAGTAGGAGATTTTTCCGAAAATTTTTGTATCGCATCTTTGGAAGATACCAAGCTGAAATACTAAGTTTGTTTCTTAACCTATTTTTCATTCTTTTATAATGTTTAACGCCCACTTTTGCAGCTTTTGTCACCGCAGGCGATGGTACATGGAATGATAATGGAGCACTGGTGGAATGCGATGGCGGGGGAAACTGGAGAACTCGGAGAAAATCCGCCCCTGCGCCGGTTTGTGCACCACAAGTTTCGCATGTGGTCGCTTGGGATCGAACCCAGACCATCTAGGTGAGACGCGAGTGGTCTAAACACTCGGCCACGGCGTGGCCTTTTTTCGTTTTTGATTCATTATTTATTAAGATGGTCTCAAACATACATCTGCTGTGAAATCTCTCCACCTACTGTATAAAGATGTAACAAGCCATTTTAAATTAAGCTCACAGAATAAGAAAGCAGCAATAAAGTGCTCAAATGGGATACTTGACACTTCTAACATGATATTCAACAAAATATTATAAGTGAAATGCTCAGTTTGCAATAAACACTTTACTCGTATGCAACTGGGATTTCTTTTTGGTTTTGCAGTGGCGGGAGGGGGGGGGGTAGGGAAGGTGGTTTTGAGAAGGAGAATCGGTTTCAGCTAAAAGTCGCGCCGTCTCTCACCTAGACTGCCCGGGTTCGATCCCAAGCTACCGCATGTGAGATTTGTGGTGGACAAAGCGCGCAGGGGCGGTTTTTCATTGAGTCCTTAGGTTTCTTCCGCCATCGCATTCCTCTGAGGCAGTGAAACAGTTATAATGTTGCTCTCTCCGTTACTTGCATAATTTCGTCTGGTTCAGAAGATTCCATGTTCATGACATTCAAATCATCCGCCATTTTAAGGATCAATACGAGCTTCCAGAATCATAGCCTACTTGAATGAGGCTGTGGACGCATAAACCAAAGTTGTTATAATTTTATAACATAGACTGACAGAATTTTGTACTTTTAACACTACTGACACCTGGTAAAAGACCTACTTTGAGCATCAACTGTCTAAAAAGGTTGTTTTCGTTCGGTGGTTGTGAGTGACAAATGTAAATATGTTTCCGGGCATCTCTCTTGGTTAAGAGTTTCCGGAAATTGGCGAATGCATGTGATGTTTGGGGACGGAGTTATCTGAATTAGTTCTCGACGTAATTAGTTTTAGCCTAGCAATGCTAATACTTATTGAAGATGCAAACGCGAGGATTAATTAGTTGCACTTGACAGCAGGCTAGCTGCGAACCCCGGTAAATCTGTGAAGAAAGAATGTCTATCTCAAGGAATTTAGTCCTAAACTGCTGGGTGCTGCATTTTAGTCTGTTGTTACAGAGCTCATTGCAATGCTAGTAGCTCCGTATACTCAGGCATATGGGAGCAGCAAGGCTGGGCGACGTGTTATAATCGGCATATTCTCAGGATGAGACGTGAAAGGACTTCTCTTTTGCCATGCGAAGCCTAGCCGACGAGTGTCGAGCACAGCCAAAGCAGTTCCCGACTTATGTTAGGTATAGGCTTATAATGATAGGACCGATAGGTATTCTTAATTTGCTTTATGGGTACAAAATAAAAGGTTATCTATTTCAAAAATCGATGGAAGTGGTTATTTTTATTTTTTGAGTTTATTTATTATGATTACTAACTGTAGGTATTAAGTTCCATTTAAAATATTTGCAGTGATATATATATATATATATATATATATATATATATATATATATATTCACAACAAAGATGGAACAATAATTTGACCTGTAAAAGAAAACTAAAACGCCTCTTATTCACATACGATAATGGTTGTTGGAATAATTACAGTTATGTTTAAATTATCAGAATGTGTAGTTTTGGACGTCAACTGTGGGAATATACTCTCATGTTTAAAACTTTAGCTTCAGCAGACTTGATCAGTGGAGCGACTATGTCAGGAAAAGAAGAAAAGACGTCATTCAGAATAGAAAGCCCATCCATTTATTTAATTTGTCAGCAGTGCTCGGCAACATGTCTTTATGATGGATTAGAACCTTGGGAACCAACACCTAGCCGCCATGTTTGTTGTAGAGGTTGCTGTAGCGTCGTTAACGTCAAACTGAAATGAAAAATTATGTTTGGAAGCGTTCAACATCTTGCCGCACATTTATCACTTGTGGTAGTGCTCTCATTCCATCTTGAAAACTATGAAACTACTTTGGGAAGTACTGGCGATATGCGTTTAGGTATGGCTGATAAAGCAAACCTATAATTTAGAATCGACTTTGGGAAACACAGTGACACGATCTAATCTTGGCTCTACCTTGCCTGAACTGTGCAGAATAGTGTTAGCCGGCAACATTCTAGTGCCCGGGTGAACCTGCATTGTCACTGATGTTTCGACTTAGCAAATGAATACGAACATGTGAAAAACCAAATGCTTGTGAGCACTTTCCCCCAGAATCAAATGAATAACATAGAACGCCCAAAAAGGTCGGCAGCGTGGCTATCAGAGATTGGCTTAAACAATATTTGGCAAAAGAGTGACGAAAATAGATATAACGTTTTGAAAAAAGACGACTATGCGTTATAAACAGGAAGGAAATGGAATCTGACTGTAGCAAAAATCGTCATTGGAGCTACACAATGAAATAAAAATTGGGCGGTATAGAGAAACATATATTGTAAAATTGGGTATGAAACAAAGGACGGAAATAGCGTGGCTCAAGTTGGGAAGGTGGGAAACTCGTAAGGTAGTTGATGAAGCTGGTAGGAGGATTTGCCCAGCATGTGCGATTTGGCAGGTTGCGTACGGAGGGAGCATGTTAAGACAAATTATTGCCGGAACTGTTTTTAGCTTCAAACAGACGGAGGACAGTATACTGATATTTGATTCTAAACAGCCAAAACTGTCCAAGCTTGGGCTTATACTTAATGGAAGTACGTGTTCTAAGGGATAAGGTATTTGTGTAGATATTGTATAGACATATTTGGTTTTTGAGTAATCTGTATATGTGGATTCGTGGGTGTAGTTGTGAGTGCGAGGGTGTGTATGTGTGATATCAGTGCGTTCCTTCTTTTATTGGTCTGTTGTTCTGTTGTTGTAGCACGCATGTGTGAATATACGTCTGTGTGTGTGTGTGTATTTGCAGTGTTGTGAAAGTATGTAATATAGATATGTAGGTAATATTTTAAGTCCAAGTACATGTAGACAGCATGTACGGTTACTCAACTCATGCGATTGTGCGACGCAAATATTGTATTATTGTCAACTTAATAAATACTACTACTACTACTACTACTACTACTACTACTACTACTACTACTACTACTACTACTACTACTACCACCTTCTCCCAGCCCTGGAACTTTATTGCTGCATAGTGGGGGTTAAAAAAGGAGTGGAGTCAAAGGTGGTGAGCCAGAGAAACCTCCGCAGAAAGATGCCAGACGCTCACCTACAGCACGCCCGGCTACCTCAACAAGCCTCACAGACGCCTCCTCACGACACCACAGCGTCGCCAAAACAAGACGCTAAATCCTAAATCTCAACACTACACAGCTTACAACTTAACATCACAGCCAAACACGGACGCAATCCAACAATTGCTGAAGCCCATACAAGCTATCACCGACCGCATCACCATTTGAAGGAAGCCCTGAATCGCACTCTAGCGGATATTTGGGAAACTGCTCTCTGCCAACAGCAATACACTGAGAGAACACCTCCTTATGAGACCGCCTAAATAAGAGGCTCGATAAGGCGATGGATCTACAAAGTGCACAAACAACTAACAACAAACAGGTACGTTAACCTTATGCCTACCTGATAGAAACCAAGCAACACCGCCACAACACCCGATTGACCAAAATTCATCTGGGACGAGCAGCATCACCCTCATGACATTCCGTCACGGAAAGATAAAGTCACCTCAAGTAGGTCTCCACCTGGGCATTGTGCCATGGCGGCTACCTGCAGCCCACATGACTAGCCCGCCATTTTGTAAGTCATCACCTGCAAACACCCGGTTTACTACGGCGAAAAAGGGCCTCATGTCGCCTCAATAGTCCCCATAAACAGTGTCACCCAAGTACAAAATCGTTTCTCGCCTCATTATTCATCCTTTCTCACACACCCCAAACAAAATCTTTATTTCTAACCCTGTCCCCAAATGGAGGAGGACAATAGCACCTTCCCCCAGCTCTGGATGTATTTGATGCATAATGCGGTCTATATAAGGAAGAGGTCATTTGCACCTCCCAGTTCTGGAAGTACTTTTCTGCATAATGGGAGCTATATAAAGAGGAAAACCAAAGCTGGAGAAGGTTATTTGCACCCTCCCCGAGTTCTGGAAGCATTCATCTGAATAATGGGAGCTACATAAAGAGGAAACCCAAGGCTGCAGGAGATCAGTAACACCCTGCTCCGGCTCTGGAACTCTCTTGTTACCTAATGAGTTTTGTAAGAACAGGAGCAAAGGCCGGATCAGGTCAGTTGCAATTTACCCCAGCTCTGGAACTATCTTGCTTCATAATGGAGGCTTTATAAGTTAGAGAGCCAGGGATGGATTAGCGTCCAAAAGGTGCGGAGAAACAGAGTAGTGGCAGGGTCTTATGTATCCTGGTAGTATTGCTTGTATGAAAGCATCACCAACATTCAGCAGGTGAGGTGAAACAGAGTACTGTCAGGGTCTTGTGTATCCAGGTAGTATTGCTTGTGTGAAAGCATGATCAGCGTTCAGCAGGTGAGATGAAACAGAGTAGTGCCAGGGTCTTGTGTATCCAGGTAGTATTGCTTGTGTGAAGGCATGATCGGCATTCAGCAGGTGAGATGAAACAGAGTAGTGCCAGGGTCTTGTGTATCCAGGTAGTATTGCTTCTGTGAAGGCATGATCAGCATTCAGCAGGTGAGATGAAACGGAGTAGTGCCAGGGTCTTGTGTATCCAGGTAGTATTGCTTGTGTGAAGACATGATCAGCATTCAGCAGGTGAGATGAAACGGAATAGTGCCAGGGTTTTGTGTATCCAGGTAGTATTGCTTGTGTGAAAGCATTATCAGCGTTCAGCAGGTGAGATGAAACAGAGTAGTGCCAGGGTCTTGTGTATCCAGGTAGTATTGCTTGTGTGAAAGCATTATCAGCGTTCAGCAGGTGAGATGAAACAGATTAGTGCCAGGGTCTTGTGTATCCAGATAGAAGTGCTTGTGTGAAGGTATGATCAGTATTCAGCAGGTGAGGTGAAGCAGAGTAGTGCCAGGGTCTTGTGTATCCAGGTAGCATTGCTTGTGTGAAAGCATTATCAGCGTTCAGCAGGTGAGATGAAACAGAGTAGTGCCAGGGTCTTGTGTATCCAGGTAATATTGCTTGTGTGAAAGCATTATCAGCGTTCAGCAGGTGAGATGAAACAGAGTAGTGCCAGGGTCTTGTGTATCCATGTAGCATTGCTTGTGTGAAAGCATGATCAGCATTCAGCAGGTGAGGTGAAACAGAGTAGTGCCAGGGTCTTGTGTATCCATTTAGTGTTGCTTGTGTGAAAGCATGATCAGCATTCAGCAGGTGAGGTGAAGCAGAGTAGTGGCAGGGTCTTGTGTATCCAAGTAGTATTGCTTGTGTGAAAGCATGATCAGCATTCAGCAGGTGAGGTGAAACAGAGTAGTGCCAGGGTCTTGTGTATCCAGGTAGTATTGCTTGTGTGAAAGCATGATCAGCATTCAGCAGGTGAGGTGAAGCAGAGTAGTGGCAGGGTCTTGTGTATCCAAGTAGTATTGCTTGTGTGAAAGCATGATCAGCATTCAGCAGGTGAGATGAAACAGAGTAGTGCCAGGGTCTTGTGTATCCAGGTAGTATTGCTTGTGTGAAAGCATTATCAGCGTTCAGCAGGTGAGATGAAACAGAGTAGTGCCAGGGTCTTGTGTATCCAGGTAGTATTGCTTGTGTGAAAGCATGATCAGCGTTCAGCAGGTGAGATGAAACAGAGTAGTGCCAGGGTCTTGTGTATCCAGGTAGTATTGCTTGTGTGAAAGCATTATCAGCATTCAGCAGGTGAGGTGAAACAGAGTAGTGCCAGGGACTTCTGCTGTATTAAAAGGAAGAAATTGTAATTATATTCATCTGCAAATCGTCTTGTGTCTATGACATCGCCATGTGACACAGAAAATATTCGTTATACGGTAAACACCAAACCGAATACAAGTTTTAAAAAAACTTGTAATTGTACAACCATGCTGTTTCATCATAAATTATGCATGCTTACTTCAAAACTTCAGACTATAATGTTTTAGAATGCCCCGCACCTTTAATTATAGCCAACAATGAACAAGTGACTATACCGCTTATGTTAACAGTGGTTTTTATTTTAAGTTTGATCAACTGGTTTTAAACCAATCCTAAGCGTAGTAATTGCAATCTCTCTTGGAACCAATAGGGCACCAGTTAAAATCTAGGTCACTTGTAAGAGCCTTCTGTGCTGTTTCTCATATCCCGGTGTGAATAATGTCGGGTGATCTCCTTGGTCATCTCAGCATAACTCCTTCTATTTAATTCACTGTGTGTCTACAGACTAGAAACGCCAATCTCTTTCATTTGTTCAACCACCTCTTGGGCTTCCTAGGTCTGTTTGAAATTAGTTAAACAGATGTTCGCGAGTGACGAAGACTCATATTAACTCCATTGACGTTAAACGCTTTAAGGATACCCAGCTGTGAAATTTCATATATCCAAAATATCAGATTAATGCATTACAAATTGTAAAAGAGCATTTAAGGTTTCACATACATATGTGTGTGTGTATATATACGAGGTACGTCCAGAAAGTAAGTTCCGTTTCAATTTATCTCCGCTGCAGCGCTGCGATCGCAGTTCCGCACATGCGCGGTAGACGCTCTGTATCTAGGAGAAGAAACGAGCGCCATTTTGAGATCGCTGTCAGCCACATAGGCTTTGTTGTGCTTGTTTTCAATGTCGGTGTTGATTGAAAATCCCGCCGCTTGTGAAATCAGATCTGTGATTCGTTTTCTGAATGCTAGGAAAGTGAAACCAATTGAAATTTATCGGCAAATTTGCGAAGTTTACGGACAAAATGCGATGAGTGATTCAATGGTAAGAAGATGGGTCCCACAGTTCAATGAAGGACGTAGTGAAGTGCACAATGAAGAACGAAGTGGGTGTCCATATTTGGTTACAGAAGAACTGGTTCTCGCGATTGATGACAAGATCCAGGAAAACCGCAAGTTTACAATTAGTGCTCTCGCTATGGAATTTCCCCAAAGCTCAGGATCACTAATTCATGAAATTGTTACCGAAAAACTGAAATTTCTTAAACTTTGCTCACGTTGGGTACCAAAGATTCTTACTGAGCCACACAAAACAAAACGGATGGGTATTGCACTTCAGTTTTTAACCCGTTATGATGAAGACGGCGGAGAATTTCTGACACAGATAGTCACAGGAGCTGAGACTTGGGTTCCTTACAACACCCCTGAAAGTAAGCGGCAATCAATGGAATGGAGGCACACATCATCCCCAGCAAAGGTTAAGCCGAAACAAATCTTGACACCTCGAAAAATGATGTGCACAGTGTTCTGGGACTGGAAAGGCATCTTACTCATTGATTTCTTGCCGCGTGGTCAAACATCAAATCAGATGTTTATTGCGGGACACTTAGGAAATGGCGCCGAGCAATACAGAATAAGCGCCGAGGATTGCTGTCAAAAGGTGTTGTTTTTCTTCACGACAACGCACGACCACACACTGCAAATGTGACGAAAAACCTCCTACAGGGATTTGGCTGGGACGTGTTTGACAATCCTCCGTACAGCCTTGACCTCGCTCCTAGCGACTTTCATCTGTTCTTACATCTCAAGTCTTTCCTTGGCGGTCAACACTTCAACAATGACGAAGAGCTGAAAGAAAATGTTTCCAACTTTTTGAAGACACAGGCGGCAAACTTCTATGAAGAAGGTATACAAAAACTTGTGCCACGCTATGACAAATGCCTACAAAATTTCGGCAGTTATGTGGAATAGTAGTTTAAGAGTTGTAGAATTTTGTGCAATAAATAATTATTCTGTATCTGTACACAATTTAATTTTATTGGCAAACGGAACCTACTTTCTGGACGTACCTCGTATATATACCATATACACACAGAGAAATTATTACAATCAGAATGTACTCACATATAACTTTGTTCAATGCCTTTGTAACAATTCGGTCGCATCGTTCCTTTTTTACGTTCGCGGCGTCGGCTACTACAACAGGCTGCGAATTTCCCTTCTGCTCCTATGTACTCCCAGTTAAAACTGAACTCTGATAAAGTCTTTGTCCCCCTTTTAATACCCGCTGAAAACCTGACAGGAAATTTCCAGAAGCTGCAAAAACACAGCAGGCGTTCACTAACACACTCCGGTGTAACAATGGGGGCTTCTCGGTCAAGAAATCCTCACACATCATGTGTAACAATCACAACTGTGATGTCAAAAGAACTTGCTGCCAACACAGCTATCCACTATCGCATGGTAACAATGCATGACAATAGTTAGCTATAAATTACGAGGCAAGCCATAAACACAATTTCGGTGATGAAAGCTGAAGTTTGTAGGCACTATATATAGTACACATTTTAAAGTAGCTCAAGGAATATTAATCCGTTTGTTATTGTTTTCCTGTTTCAAAAAATTGCAGCGTAGCTGTGTCGGAGTAGTAAGACCGCTCCTCGTCTCTCAACTAGGCGGTACGGGTTTAATCGCGGGTACCTCCATCAGCACCACTACCATCACCACCATCAAGGGCCGCGCCGTGGCCGAGTGGTTGGACAACTCGTCTCTCACTTAGACGGGCCAAGTGACCGCAAGTGAGATTTCAGTAGACAAAACGGCGCATTACCGGGTTTTCTCCGGGTTCTCCAGCTTCACAACCCATTGCATGCCACCGGTGCTCCACCTTCATTCCATGTATCACCAGCGTCATTGCCTAGGGTGCCATAAGTGGTAAAGGCGGGCGTTAAACACTATAAAAAAACACCACCGCTGCCACCGGTCGCCCACCCTGCTGTAGTGGTTACCATGCTAACTTCGTATACCCAGGCCGGCGGGTTCAAACCCGGCGGAGGACCAATGCCGTTGATGCCGTGTCGTAGATTTACGGCACGTAAAAGCACCTCAAACCTGATAGATGGGTCTCTGAGCAAAATTAAGCGGTATTTCACGCCCAGTATAGCATGGGACGTTGAGAACCGCAGCAGTTAAAGAGCGTTCATAAATAACACATCATTTATTACCACTACCACCACCACTACAACTACCACTACCACTACTACTAACATTATCACCGCCACTACCACTACCACTGCCAGCAACATCACCACCACCATTACTACTACTACCACCACCACTACTACTACCACTACCACCGCCACCACCACTACTACTATTACCACCACCATCACCACTACTACTACCACTACCACCGCCACTACCCTCACTCCCAATACTACCACCACCCCACTACTACCACTACCACCACCACCACTACTACCACTACCACCAACACCATCACCACAACTACTATCACTACCACCACCATCACCACCACCACTACTACTACCACTACCACCACCGCCACCACCACTACTACCACCACCATCACCACTACTACTACCACTACCACCGCCACTACCCTCACCCCCAATACTATCACCACTACCACCACCTCACTACTGCCACCACTTCACTACTACCACTACCACCACCACTACTACTACCACCACCACCGCCACTACCACCACCTCACTACTACCACTACCACCACCACCATCACTACTACCACAACTTCACTACTACCACTACCACCACCACCATCACCACTACTACCACTACCACCACCACCATCACCACTACAACCATTACCACCGCCACCACCACCACTACTACCACTACCACCGCCACTACCCTCACCCCCAATACTACCACCACTACCACCACCTCACTACTACCACTACCACCACCACCACCACTACTACCACCACTTCACTACTACCACCACCACCGCCACTACCACCACCTCACTACTACCACTACCACCACCACCACCACTCCTACTACCACTATCACCGCCACTACCACCACCCCCACTACTACCAGCACTACCACCACCTCACTACTACCACTACAGACACCACCACCACACTGCTACGACTACCACCCCGCCGGCACTACTACCACTACCACCAACACCACTACTATCACTACCACCACCACCCCGACTACCACTGTTACTATTACAACCGCCACCACCACTACCAACACCACTACTAACACTACCACCACCACTACTACCACTGTTACCACTGCCACCGTCACTACCACTACTACCACTACCACCACCATCACTACTCTCAACACTACCACCACCACTACTACCACTACCGCCACCCCCAACACTACTACCATTACCACCGCCGCCACCACCACTAATACAACTACCACTACCGCCACCACCACCACACTACTAGGACTACAACCCCGCCGCCACTATTACCACTACCAGCAACACGACTACTACTCTTTCCACCACTATTACCCACTACCACCGCCGCCACCAACACCACTACCACCGCTAATACCACTACTACCACTACCACCATTACCACTATTACCACTACCACCACCACTACTATCACTACCACCACAACCCCAACTACCATTGTTACCATTACTACCGCCACCTCCACTACCACCACCACCACTATTATCACTACCACCACCCCTACTACCACTGTTACCACTAACAAGGCCACCAGCACTACCACTACAAACACTACCAACACTACTGCCACTACCAACACTACCACCCCACTACTACCAACACTACCACCACCCCACTACTACCAATACCAACACTACCAACACCACCACCACTACTACCGCTACCAACACTACCACCCAGTACTACCAACACTACCACCACCCCACTACTAACACTACCAACACTACCAACACCACCACCACTACTACCACTGCCAACACTACCACCTCCCCACTACTACCACTACAGCCACCACCACAATACTACGACTACAACCCCGCCGCCACTACTACCAGTACCAGCAACACCACTACTACCACTACCACCGTCACCACCACTACTACCACTACCACCAGCACCACCACTAATACCACTACCAGCAACAGCACTACTACCACTACCAGCAACACCACTACTACCACCGCCACCACCACTACTACCACTACCACCACCGCCACCATTAATACCACAACCACTACCGTTACCACCATCACCACAACTACTACTACCATTACCACTGCCGCTATTACTACTACCACTACCACCGCCGGCAGCACTACTACCACTAATACCACCACCACTACTACCACTACCACCAATACTACCACTGCCACCGCCGCTACCTGCACCACTTCTACCTCTACCACCGCCGCCACCATTACTACCACTACCACGGCCGCCGCCAGCATTACTAGCACTACCACCGCCAACACCACTACTACCACTACCACCACCACTACTACTACTAACACCACCACCACTACTACCTTTACCACCGCCACCACCACTACTACCACTATCACTACCACCACCTCCACCACTACTATTACTATAGCTGGTGCCGTCTTGGGCAATTCCGCGGGGAATTTTACATTTATTCTTGCAGGGTTTTTTTTTAGTTGGTGAGAATCCAACTCGCCTAAGGCGTCTTAGTAGTTTTTTTCCCCTGCTCAAATAAAAAACTACTACCATTACCACTTCCACCACAACTACTGTCACTACCACCGCCACTACTATCACTACCACTACCACTACTACCACAACCACCACCACTACTACCACTACTACCACCACTACTATCAGTACCACTACCACTACCACCACCACTACTACCACCACCACTATTATCACTACCACCACCACTACCACTACCACTACCACTACCACCACCACTACTACCACTACCACTACCACTACTACCACCACTATTATCACTACCACCACCACTACTACCACTACCACTACCACCACCACTACTACCACCACAACTACCACTACCACTACCACCACCAATACAACTACCACTACCACTACCACTACCACCACCACTACTGCCACTACCAGCACCACCACTACTAACACCACTACTACCACTACCACCACTACTACCACTACCACCACTACTACCACTACCACCACCACTGCTACCACTAGCACCACCACTACTACTACCACTACTATCACTACCACCACTACTATCACTAACACTACCACTAGCACTACCACCACCATTACTACCACCACTATTATCACTACCACTACCACAACCACTACTACCACTACCACCACCACTACTACCACCACCACTACAACCACTGCCACTACCACTACCACCACTACTACCACTACCGCTACCACCACCACTACAATCACTACCACTACCACCACAACTACTATCACTACCATCGCCACTACTACCACTACTACCACCACTACTACCACTACTACCACTACTACTACTACCACTACTACCACCACCGCCACCACCACCACTACTACCACCACCATCACCACTACTACTACCAATACCACCGCCACTACCCTCACCACCAATACTACCACCACTACCACCACCTCACTACTGCCACCACTTCACTACTACCACTACCACCACCACCACTACTACCACCACCACCGCCACTACCACCACTACCGCCACTACCACCACTACCACCACCTCACTACTACCACTACCACCACCATCACTACTACCACCACTTCACTACTACCACTACCACCACCACCATCACCACTACTACCACCACCATCACCACTACTACCACTACCACCGCCACCATCACCATTACTACCACTACCACCGCCACTACCCTCACCCCCAATACTACCACCACTACCACCAGCTCACTACTACCACTACAACCACCACCACTACTACCACCACTTCACTACTACCACCACCGCCACTACCACCACCTCACTACTACCCCTACCACCACCACTACTACTACCACTATCACCGCCACTACCACCACCCCCACTACTACCAGAACTACCACCACCTCACTACTACCACTACAGACACCACCACCACACTGCTACGACTACCACCCCGCCGGCACTACTACCACTACCACCAACACCACTACTATCACTACCACCACCACCCCGACTACCACTGTTACCATTACCACCACCACTACTACTACTAACACCACCACCAATACTACCTTTACCACCGCTACCACCACTACTACCACTATCACTACCACCACCTCCACCACTACTATTACTATAGCTGGTGCCGTCTTGGGCAATTCCGCGGGGAATTTTACATTTATTCTTGCAGGGTTTTTTTTTTGGGTTGGTGAGAATCTAACTCCCCTAAGGCGTCTTAGTAGTTTTTTTTCCCCTGCTCAAATAAAAAACTACTACCATTACCACTTCCACCACAACTACTGTCACTACCACCGCCACTACTATCACTACCACTACTACCTTAAACCACCACCACTACTACCACTACTACCACCACTACTACCACTACCACCACCACTACTACCACTACCACTACCACTACTACCACCACTACTACCACAACCACCACCACTACTACCACTACTACCACCACTACTATCCTTACCCCTACCACTACCACCACCACTACTACCACTACCACTACCACTACTACCACCACTATTATCACTACCACCACCACTACTACCACTACCACCACCACTACTACCACCACAACTACCACTACCCCTACCACCACCAATACAACTACCACTACCACTACCACCACCACTACTGCCACTACCACCACCACTACTAACACCACTACTACCACTACCACCACCACTACTACCACTACCACCACTGCTACCACTATCACCACCACTGCTACCACTACCACTACCACTACCACCACTGCTACCACTACCACCACCACTGCTACCACTAGCACCACCACTACTACTACCACTACTATCACTACCACCACTACTATCACTACCACTACCACTAGCACTACCACCACCATTACTACCACCACTACTATCACTACCACCACCACTACTACCACCACCACTACAACCACTGCCACTACCACTACCACCACTACTACCACTACCGCTACCACCACCACTACAATCACTACCACTACCACCACAACTACTATCACTACCATCGCCACTACTACCACTACTACCACCACTACTACCACTACCACTACTACTACCACTACTACCACTACCACCACCACCACCACTACTTCCTCTGCTATCATCTACTTGCTCATGTTCATACTAGCCATGAACTGATTGCCCCATGCCTGACCGACGCATTCTGTATTTGACCCCAACGAGAAGAGATAAAAACGTGCTCCAAACTATGGAAACACTTTTTTAAAATTAATATTTCATAGTTAAACCTGTTAATAGTTTACAAATGAATTGTAGTGGTGACGTTTTAAGTATCTTACAGGTTTGTTTATCCTCATACTTTGTTAAATATAAGAAGTCAATTTTTTCATAAAACGTTGACAGGATGAATATAATGTTCAGTAACGTCACAGCTTGGTGTGCAGTAACAATAATTCATTTCATAATTTTTATCTTGTTGTTTACAATACGTCTTTCATTTCTAATGAAAAGTAAATCTTGTGGAACAATTTGAAATATCTTATATGTTCCATTCACATGACCTCTTTCCGTTCTACAAGCAAATTATTATTATTAAAGATTGATCTGTTATCCACATCAAGGTAGTCTAGACAAAAATTACCAGAAATTATCCTTATTAATTAGTTCCTTATAAGTAAAACGGAAACAAGAAATAAATTAGGTTAAACTAACAGTCAAATATTTTAAAAGCTTTCGCTATGCGATTGACATTGAATTTCGGTTCTCTTCTCATGGCCAGGTGTAAAACAAAGATTATATTAAACGGACGAGGAACTCCAGTTTGAAAAAGGGTTAAGTATTTAAAGCTGAAACCAATTATTGGGAATATCTCGGAAATGGTTAATTCTACAAAAAAATGTATATGACATAAATCATGTGTTTTAACGAGCTCACAATTTTTGTGCACTAAATTTGTGTATTTTTCAGCTTTATCAAGTATGCATATGTCATTCAGAATGAAGGGGATTTCTGGGGCTATTCGCAAGTACTGTTGCCATTTAATGTCTTTATTATACGCCACTTTAATCTAAATCGTTAGTTATCTTTTAGAAAATGGAACATCGTGTCGCATCCTTGGAAGAATTACTTAGGCAGTCGGCTCACCCTCCCCGCATTTATCACTGATACACCCTAGGACTTACAAGGGAATGCCTAGAGGTCAGCAGCCAACGGCACCAAACCACAGAATGGAGAACCTGGAACAAAGGGCATGAACGTGAGGAAGTGGATGATAGGAAATGCAAGCGAAATGGATAATAGGAAAGGTGACGGTGGAGCATTTGGTGGAATGAGTGACGGGGGATACCAGAGGACTCGGAGAAAACCGGCCCAGACGCCGTTCAGTTCACTAATCCCACATGCGGGCGCTTAGGGTGAACCCGGGTCGAATAGGTGGGAGGGGGCCGTCTAACCACTCGGCCACGTCAGCGCTATCCTTTCAAGGTAGTAAACTTAAATACAAGGTTTAGTATCTAACCGGCTTTTCAGTTTTGAGCTGTGCTGTCGAAAAGTGCGCGCCACACGCACACACGCTCACAAACATATACAAGTTGACCTTTTCCTAAAATGCTTATAGTTTTTAATTCAGGGGTCCTCAAAACATGTTTTCCGGTGAAATCTCGATAGCGAATTTTTGGGAGGAATACACTACATTTTTGCCTGCTATTTGCATTGTACATACCTATATGCTAGAGAAAGGAAAAAGAGAATTGCCGACAAAAGAAAAACTTGAAAAACGAGATTTAAAGGTTATATCGCTAAAGTTATATTTTTGTGAAGTTAAAACAGTGTAGAGTTTACATAGATACACACTTTCGTTTGTTTCTCCCTCTCTGCAGGTAACTTCATTCATGGCATACTTTGTTCATCTTTCTCTTAGGCTAAACTACAGTTTATAGCAATCTAAGCCTACGGGCAGATGTTGAAATCTCTGTATAAAAGATGGTGCAACTATACACATTACGTACAAACAGATGAAGTTTGCAGTGTTTAATAACACTATAATCCAGATTTGTGTTTCGCCATCTTTTGAGTTTTTCACAAATAGGTATCCTTAACACGAAGTGTACCATAACACGACATTTCTTATTTTTTTTCATAACAAAATAATATGAACTGCAAATTTTAAGAAAATATATCGTTTTTCCCAATGTGTACACTTGAAGCTATAAATGGGTAGGCGTATGCTTATTAATAGGAACTGCCTTCTTTAAACCTTAGTTTCTCGCAAAGCTTTCTTCAAAATGTCCCCCACGATGCAGTCCTACCTCGTGTTTCAAAAAGCTTATACTGTCTCTCAAAGAAAATGGTTACATACTTTTCTGAAATGCTGCAATGTAGAGAAATACATTATTAAACCTGTATAGTCAAAATGTTTGGAGAGTACGAAAAATAATAATATTTTTACACTGATTTGGACTATTGTAAAAATGTAATATGACAGTAATACACTGTAAAACTGGAATTTTATATAAATATTTTTAAAATGTATCACGTGGTTTATTTTTATTAGAAAAATGAATATATAGTGATAAAAATATCAGTATTACTGTGTAGAAATAACTGATATAAACTCCAACAAAATATCTTGCATCACCGTAACTACGAGCTTATTAAAAGGGAATTACGTCCTGAGAGAGGCAGAGAAGTGTTTTCCTCTTAAAACCAACATGTTAAATTCTGTTTAGAAATTAATATAAATGGCGTCAACAAACAAGACTCGTACTCTAGTCCTTACTAGGAACAGCATTACCAGATTCATTTCACAAAATATGGCCAGAATTATTTAAAAATCGTAGAATTCATATTCAAATCACCCAATTTCACATTCTAATTTTCTTAGGGAGGGAGGGTTGAAAAATGTTTTTAAGATTTCATTTAGAATTTTCTTTGCGCTTTTACATCATATTTGTTACAGTCAGACCATTGGGCTCTTAGTTGCAAACTTTACAACAAAAACAAAAAGTTATATCACAAAACCCCACAAGAGCAATTTATTTAATAATTTCAACTTCACAACTGCAAACTCTTATCTGCAGGATTTCTCTTTGGAACAAATTGCTTATCGGCAATAGTGTAAACTCCTGTAGTACTATAGTTGGTTTCTATTTCTCTTTGGGTTTTATTCATTAGATTACACGCACTATCGTCAGTATTTCCAGACTTTGGGGAGGATAGGCAGTAATATCGGCTAGAGAAAATCCCCCCCCCCCAGGCGGGACCCTTCGCAAAGCAGGAAGGAAACTCTTGTTAAAGGTTTATCACATTTTCCCCACTTACCTATTACTAATACTCTATTTACTCAAATTACTTATTCACTCACAAACTAATATAGTGCATATAATATTAAGATATATTTATATTCAACTTATGCATTTGATTCATACATTTCTTTTGAACTCGGTGCGACTGCATTAATAGGGACGTAACAAAGAAAAGGTAACAAGGAAAATAGTATAGCAGATAATTTTTCTTCTGTGTATGCAGGTATTTTACACTTTTTTCAAGGCAGAAGTGACTTAACGAACATACCATCACTCTACTCATTACTTCATTTTAAAACAATGAAGAATATACTTTTCCAGGAATACATTTAAATTACTTTCGTGATTTCAGAAGTAGCCCAAAAATTCGCAAATAGCCTCAATTAAAAATCGGCCGGAACACCCATCTTTTAATAGCCCAAACGGCCCAATCTGGCAACATTGGCTAGGAACTCGATAAGGTGAAGAAAGCGAAAAGACATAGATACTGTTACATGGGCTTGCGGAAAGAGTGAGTCCGAATAGCATGTTATATGTTTGTGCAATGTGTATATGTTTGTAAAAGAAAACAGTAAAACCAGTAAACCAGTAATCAGTAAAACCTACGGGGGGAAATGTAAATAGGGATACAGTACCGGAGTCCTGATCAGACTCCGTTACTGTTTAAAAAAAAAAATAGCATGTAGCACAAGAGATGGCGCCATTAGAAAATACATGAAGGGGAGTAATTATCGACCTGTTGGTCTATCTTCAGTAATGTGCAAAGTAATAAGGCATTTAATTACAGACTACAAACAAGAAATGGTTCAAAGAAGCGCAACATGAGTTTAGATCTGGGTGTTCACGAGAAAGTCAAATAACCACATTATTTCAGGTTTTGGCAGATGAGGTGGATGCAGGGGGAAGGGCTGATGCAGTGGTGATAGACTTTTCTAAAGTTTTTGACGTAATGCCGCAAAATTTATTCATCCGGAAGCTAGCAAAAGCAGGAATCCATAACGGCATAGTATCATGTCTAGAACATTTTTTGAAAGCGAGGCCACAAAGAGCAAGAGTAGATGAAGAACTATATGAAAAGGGTTTTGTAAGTTCGTGAGTCCCCCAAAGCTCGGTACTGGGTCCGTTACTTTTTCTTACCTTTGTTAAGGATATAACTATAAGTATTAAATGCGAGATAAGGTTGTTCGCAGATGATTGAATAATAAGTAATTAGGTATTTTAAAAACCATGTAAGTATACTATGTAAGTTGGATTACTAGTATTAACTGTAAGATCATACTGTAAGTGGATTTTGTACATTTATCTCCGCCACCGGCAGTACTCAACTGCGAGAATAAACCATAAATATGCAAAAACATGATTAAGCCCATTCTTCAGGACCAAGCTAGTAATGCTCAAAGGACAGCGAAAATATTAAGTCTATTTTAGATTGTGGAAGATGGAACATGCATGAGCAGGGAAAGTGAACAATCAGTGCAACATATGCTGTTGGAGTGAGGACGGTTATAGTGAAAAACACTTCAGGAAAACTTAGTACGAACAGAACGCAATGGCCGATACAAAACACTCAACTTGTGAATACCTTAAAACTTGAATTACTGAAATTGGTGAACAATATAAAATGTATAAATAAATATAAGCCTAGATGCACTGCGACTTTGTAATAAATACTGAACAAGGCAGGGGAAATATAAGTAGGTAACACGATAAAATAGTTAAATATAACCTTGAATAATATTAATACAATTGCAATGGAGTATGCATCGATAAAGATGAGTGTGGACACGATAACCGAAGCGAGCTTCTTTCTCTGGGTCTTGGCGATTTGACGATCACTTGAAGCTGTGTCGAGCTAACTAACACAATATGTTCTTCTTTCACATCCTTGTAGTTCAAATTTCTAGAGAAAACGTGTTTTTCAGTTAAAGTGCAATACTTGCTGCTTGCAACGCAACACTATTTTTATTCTCTCTACACTTACTATGTATAGAGAAGGTATTGTATTGTTCCAAAAAATTCGATACCGAGATTTCACCGCAAATACATATTTTGAGACCCCTGAATTCAAGAAGAGCATTTTTAGAGAAATGTCCGTGTGTCTGTGGGCAGCACAGTTCAAAAACGAAAAGGTCCGTTAAGTACCAAACTTGGTATTTAAGTTCAGTATTGTGACAATATTAAGCCCACAAGCCATAACATGTAAGGATTCTATTTTATACTGTTATTATTAACTTGAAATTTATTTGCTTAAATAGCTTAAAGCACATATTTAACTGTTACTTTTTGTGTGAATAGTTTTTGCTGGATTGTTTTATTTGTGTTGTTAATAAATTTGTAAGACGTGTGTTCATTCCAAAGTAAAAAAAAAAAAAAAAAAAGGTTTAAATAAAAGAGTTAATAATGTGTTGGCTGGAGACGTGACCAACAACCGCGAGAATGACAGAAAGAGAGGGAAACACTGATACGTAGCTGCATTGCTGAAAGAGACGTTACACAGAACTCACGGCAAGACGATAGCTGTAAAGAAAAACGAGTTTGGATTCTGCTTAACAACGCAACAAGGATGTACTCTTGTGTAAAAGAAGCGTTATAATAACAATATCCAGAATGTGTCTCGTACACCACTAACCTGAGAAGAGAGGAGGGTCTACATGGTAAAAGTAGAAAACAAATTAAAAAAATAAAATACACACGAACCAACAAAAACGTTACAGTATCTTCCAAGGATGTGATTCGAATATTTTTAAGAAAATACCCTCAACCGCATGGAACAATCTTCGAAAATTTTGATTTTCTCAAAAATGGCTCTAACGATTATGATTAAAATATCGTATATTAAAGATATTTACATGACAAATGTATATCTTGAATTTTCTGGGAATAACTTCAGAAGACATCTTTATTATTTATAAATTTTGCGGAATTTTGCATAACCGGTAAACTGTAAGAGATAGACAAAAACCTTACTTAACAAAACATTTAGAGTACACAATTTTTGATAAGTATATATATTTTTTCGTGGAGTTGACCGTCTTGTAATTGGTTTCAATGTTTAGCCACTTTTAACAAACAGGAAGACATCTTTCTGCTCATTTCTCGTTTGTTTGCTCCTTGAGAGCAAAGTGAATTGAATTTCAATTGTTTCACCTAGCTACCGACTTTTAAACGACCAGACTGTCCCTTTAGTCTGTGCATTTTCTTATTTCCCTTCTGCTTACAACGAAGCTAGTGATTAGAGTAATTCTGCTAATGTTTATCTTGATAAACATGATGTAGATAAATGAATAATCTTTTGAATAAAAGAGTTATTTGCCGAAAAGGTAGAGAACATCTTGTGAATGGTACACATTAGATTTTTTCTTTTCCTTTCTACTTACAAGGAACCAAATAATAAGCACAAAATTTGCTAATGTTTATCTTGATAAGCATGATGTAGATATGAGAATAAACTTTTGAATAAAAAGGTTGTTTGCCGAACAGAAAAGGGCATTATGTGAGTGGAACACATTTTCCTTTTCTACTTACAAGGAAACAAGTAATAAGGACAAGACCTGCTAATGTTTATCATGATAAGTTTGATGTAGATAAAAGTATAATCTTTTGAACAAAAGGGTTGTTTGCCGAACAGCTAGAGGATATCATGTGAATGGAACACATTAGATGTTTTTCTTTTCCACTTACAAGGAAACAAATAATAAGGACAATTCTGCTAAGTTTATATTGATTAGCATGATGTAGATAAACACTACGCTTTTTAACTATAAAATGTTACAGAGGTGTAGAGAAAGTCATGTGAATGGAACATAACAATTTCTCTTTCTTGGCTAGAGTAAACAAGTATGCAGATACCTGCGCAATTTAAAAGCTCAATGTTTATTAAGATGCAGGTTATGACTCTTTAAGACAAAGATATGCAGAAAATACTATTCCTATGCTGTGGAAAAGCCAGGCATCGAGAAACGTTTTGTCATTGGGTTTACAATTGGGACCAAGCGAGACAAGGACTGGATAAAGTTTTTTAAAAGAACCCGGAATTGTGTAACTTGTCACGTATTGTCATCTATCCATTCAGCGCTGAAAGCAGAGAGCGAGTTAGGAAGTGTTTGTATCATGTGGCAACACTGTCAAGTAGCTTGTCACGTATTGTAATCTATCGATTCATAGCAGCAAGTAGAGAGCGTGTTAGGAAGTGTTTGTATCATGTGGCAACTCTGTCAAGTAACTTGTCACACTCATTGTCAGCTATCCATTCTGCGCAGAAAGCAGAGAGCGAGTTAGGAAATGTTTGTATCATGTGGCAACACTGTCAAGTAACTTGTCACGTATTGTCATCTATCCATTCACCGCAGAAAGCAGAGAGCGAGTTAGGAAGGGTTTGTATCATGTGGCAACACTGTCAAGTAGCTTGTCACACTCATTGTCATCTATCCATTCAGCACAGCAAGCAGAGAGCGAGTTAGGAAGTGTTTGTAGCATGTGGCAACAATGTCAAGTACTTGTCACGTATTGTCATCTATCCATTCAGCGCAGAAAGCAGAGAGTGAGTTACGAAGTGTTTGTATCATGTGGCAAAACTATCAAGTAGCTTGTCACGTATTGTCATCTATCCATTCAGCGCAGAAAGCAGAGAGCGAATTAGGAAGTTTTTGCATAATGTGGCAACACTGTCAAGAAACTTGTCTCACTCATTGTCATCTATACATTAAGCGCAGAAAGCAGAGAGCGAGTTAGGAAGTGTTTGTATCATGTGGCAACACTGTCAAGTACCTTGTCACGTATTGTCATCTATCCATTCAGCGCAGAAAGCAGAGACCGAGTTAGGAAGTGTTTGCATCATGTGGCAAAACTGTCAAGTAACTTGTCTCACTCATTGTCATCTATCCATTCAGCGCAGAAAGCAGAGAGCGAGCTAGGAAGTGTTAGTATCATGTGGCAACACTGTCAAGTAACTTGTCACACTCATTGTCATCTATCTACTCAGCGCAGAAAGCAGAGAGCGAATTAGGAAGTGTTTGTATCTTGTGGCAACACTGTGAAGTAGCTTGTCACGTATTGTAATCTACCTATACAGCGCAGCAAGTAGAGAGCGTGATAGGAAGTGTTTGTATCATGTGGCAACACTGTCAAGTAACTTGTTTCACTCATTCTCATCTATCCATTCAGCGCAGAAAGCAGAGAGCGAGTTAGGAAGTGTTTGTATCATGTGGCAACACTGTCAAGTACCTTGTCACGCATTGTCATCTATCCATTCAGCGCAGAAAGCAGAGAGCGAGTTAGGAAGTGTTTGCATCATGTGGCAAAACTGTCAAGTAACTTGTCTCACTCATTGTCATCTATCCATTCAGCGCAGAAAGCAGAGAGCGAGCTAGGAAGTGTTAGTATCATGTGGCAACACTGTCAAGTAACTTGTCACACTCATTGTCATCTATCTACTCAGCGCAGAAAGCAGAGAGCGAATTAGGAAGTGTTTGTATCTTGTGGCAACACTGTGAAGTAGCTTGTCACGTATTGTAATCTACCTATACAGCGCAGCAAGCAGAGAGCGTGTTAGGAAGTGTTTGTATCATGTGGCAACACTGTCAAGTAGCTTGTTATTCATTGTCATCTATCCATTCAGCGCAGAAAGCAGAGAGCGAGTTAGGAAGTGTTTGTATCATGTGGCAACACTGTCAAGTAGATTGTCATTCATTGCCATCTATTCATTCAGCACAGCAAGCAGAGAGCTAGTTAGGAAGTGTTTGTATCATGTGGCAACACTACCAAATAGCTTGTCACTCATTGTCATCTATCCATTCAGCGCAGAAAGCAGAGAGCGTGTTAGGAAGCGTTTGTATCATGTGGCAACACTGTCAAGTAACTTGTCTCACTCATTGTCATCTATCCATTCAGCACAGCAAGCAGAGAGCAAGTTAGGAACTGTTTGTATCATGTCGCAACACTGTCAAGTAACTTGTCACTCATTGTCATCTATCCATTCATCGCAGAAACCAGAGAGCGTGTTAGGAAGACTTTGTATATTGTGGCAACACTGTCAAATAACTGGTTTCACTCATTGTCATCTATCCATTCATCGCAGCAAGCAGAGAGCGTGTTAGTAAGTGTTTGTATCATGTGGCAACACTGTCAAGTAGCTTGTTATTCATTGTCATCTATCCATTCAGCGCAGAAAGCAGAGAGCGAGTTAGGAAGTGTTTGTATCATGTGACAACACTGTCAAGTAGCATGTCATTCATTGTCATCTATCCGTTCAGCACAGCAAGCAGAGAGCGAGTTAGGAAGTGTTTGTAGCATGTGGCAACACTGTCAAGTAACTTGTCTCACTCATTGTCATCTATCCATTCAGCGCGGCAAGCAGAGAGCGTGTTAGGCAGTGTTTGTATCATGTGGCAACACTATCAAATAGCTTGTCATTCATTGTCATCTATCCATTCAGCACAGCAAACAGAGAGCGTGTTAGGAAGTGTTTGTATCATGTGGCAACACTGTCAAATAGAGTGTCATTCATTATCATCTATCCATTCAGCACAGCAAGCAGAGAGCGTGTTAGGAAGTGTTTGTATTTTGTAGCAACACTGTCAAGTAGCTTGTCACACTCATTGTCATCTATCCATTCAGCGCAGCAAGCAGAGAGCGTGTTAGGAAGCGTTTGTGTATTGTGGCAACACTGTCAAGTAGCTTGTCACACTCATTGTCATCTATCCATTCAGCGCAGCAAGCAGAGAGCGAGCTAGGAAGTGTTTGTATCATGTGTCAACACTGTCAAGTAACTTGTCACACTCATTGTCATCTATCCATTCAGCACAGCAAGCAGAGAGCGTGTTAGGAATGTTTGTATCATGTGGCAACACTGTGAATTAACTTGTCACGCTCATTGTCATCTTTCCATTCAGCACAGCAAGCAGAGAGTGTGTTAGGAAGTGTTTGTATATTGTGGCAACACTGTCAAGTAGATTGTCACGTATTGTCATCTATCCATTCAGCGCAGAAAGCAGAGAGCGAGTTTGGAAGTGTTTGCATCATGTGGCAACACTGTCAAGTAACTTGTCTCACTCATTGTCATCTATCCATTCAGCGCAGGAAGCAGAGAGTGAGCTAGGAACTGTTAGTATCATGTGGCAACACTGACAAGTAACTTGTCACACTCATTGTCATCTATCTATTCAGCGCAGAAAGCAGAGAGCGAGTTAGGAAGTGTTTATAACATGTGGCAACACCGTCATGTAGTTTGTCACGTAGTGTAATCTATCTATACAGCGCAGCAAGTAGAGAGCATGTTAGGAGGTGTTTGTATTATGTGGCAACACTGTCAAGTAACTCGTTTCACTCATTCTCATCTATCCATTCAGCGCAGAAAGCAGATAGCGAGTTAGCAAGTGTTTGTATCATGTGGCAACACTGTCAAGTAACTTGTTTCACTCATTGTCAGAAATCCATTCATCGCAGCAACCAGAGAGCGTGTTAGAAAGTGTTTGTATCATGTGGCAACACTGTCAAGTAGCTTGTCATTCATTGTGATCTATCCATTCAGCACAGCAAGCAGAGAGCGAGGTAGGAAGTGTTTGTATCATGTGGCAACACTACCAAGTATCTTGTCACTCATTGTCATCTATCCATTCTGCGCAGAAAGCAGAGATCGAGTTAGGAAGTGTTTGTATCATGTGGCAACAGTGTCAAGTAACTTGTCTCACTCATTGTCATCTATCCATTCAGCTCAGCAAGCAGAGAGCGAGTTAGGAAGTGTTTGTATCATGTGGCAACACTGTCAAGTAGCTTGTCATTCATTGTCATCTATCCATTCAACACAGCAAGCGGAGAGCGAGTTAGGAAGTATTTGTATCATGTGGCAACACTGTCAAGTAACTTGTCACTCATTGTCATCTATCCATTCAGCGCAGAAAGCAGAGAGCGTGTTAGGAAGTGTTTGTATATTGTGGCAACATTGTCAAGTAACTTGTTTCACACATTGTCATCTATCCATTCATCGCAGCAAGCAGAGAGCGTGTTAGGAAGTGTTTGTATCAAGTGGCAACACTGTCAAGTAGCTTGTTATTCATTGTCATCTATCCATTCAGCACAGCAAGCTGAGAGCGTGTTAGGAAGTGTTTGTATCATGTGGCAACACTGTCAAGTAGTTTGTCTCACTCACTGTCATCTATCCATTCAGCGCGGCAAGCATAGAGCGTGTTAGGCAGTGTTTGTATCATGTGATAACACTGTCAAGTAGCTTGTCATTCATTGTCATCTATCCATTCAGCACAGCAGGCAGGGAGCGTGTTAGGAAGTGTTTGTATCATGCGGCAACACTGTCAAGTAGTTGTCATTCATTGTCATCTATCCATTCAGCACAGCAAGCAGAGAGCGTTTTAGGAGGTGTTTGTATATTGTGGCAACACTGTCAAGTAGCTTGTCACACTCATTGTCATCTATCCTTTCAGCACAGCAGGCAGAGAGCGTGTTAGGAAGTGTTTGTATATTGTGGCAACACTGACAAGTATCTTGTCACACTCATTGTCATCTATCCATTCAGCACAGCAAGCAGAGAGCGAGTTAGGAAGTGTTAGTATCATGTGGCAACACTGTCAAGTAGCTTGTCACACTCATATTCATCTATCCATTCAGCAGCAAGCAGAGAGCGTGTTAGGAAATGTTTTTATCATGTGGCAACACTGTCAAGTAAAAACGCTCACGTTCATTGTCATCTATCCATTCAGCACAGCAAGCAGAGAGCGTGTTAGGAAGTGTTTGTATCATGTGGCAACACTGTCAAGTAGCTTGTCACGTATTGTCATCTATCCATTCAGCGCAGAAAGCAGAGAGCAAGTAAGGAAGTGTTTGTATCATGTGGCAACACTGTCAAGTAACTTGTCTCACTCATTGTCACCTATCCATTCAGCGCAGAAAGCAGAGAGCGAGCTAGGAAGTGTTAGTATCATGTGGCAACACTGTCAAGTAACTTGTCACACTCATTGTCATCTATCTAATCAGCGTAGAAAGCAGAGAGTGAGTTAGGAAGTGGTTGTATCATGTGGCAACACTGTCAAGCAGTTTGTCACGTATTGTCATCTATCTATACAGCGCAGCAAGTAGAGAGTGTGTTAGGAAGTGTTTGTATCATGTGTCAACGCTGTCAAGTAACTTGTTTCACTCATTGTCATCTATCCATTCAGCGCAGAAAGCAGAGAGCGAGTTAGGAAATGTTTGTATCATGTGTCAACACTGTCAAGTAACTTGTCTCACTCATTGTCATCTATCCATTCAGCGCAGCAAGCAGAGAGCGAGTTAGGAAGTGGTTGTGTCATGTGGCAACACTGTCAAGTAGCTTGTCATTCATTGTCATCTATCCATTCAGCACAGCAAGCAGAGAGCGAGTTAGGAAGTGTTTGTATCATGTGGCAACACTGTCAAGTAGCTTGTCATTCATTGTCATCTATCCATTCAACACAGCAAGCGGAGAGCGAGTTAGGAAGTATTTGTATCATGTGGCAACACTGTCAAGTAACTTGTCACTCATTGTCATCTATCCATTCAGCGCAGAAAGCAGAGAGCGTGTTAGGAAGTGTTTGTATATTGTGGCAACATTGTCAAGTAACTTGTTTCACTCATTGTCATCTATCCATTCATCGCAGCAAGCAGAGAGCGTGTTAGGAAGTGTTTGTATCAAGTGGCAACACTGTCAAGTAGCTTGTTATTCATTGTCATCTATCCATTCAGCACAGCAAGCTGAGAGCGTGTTAGGAAGTGTTTGTATCATGTGGCAACACTGTCAAGTAGTTTGTCTCACTCACTGTCATCTATCCATTCAGCGCGGCAAGCATAGAGCGTGTTAGGCAGTGTTTGTATCATGTGATAACACTGTCAAGTAGCTTGTCATTCATTGTCATCTATCCATTCAGCACAGCAGGCAGGGAGCGTGTTAGGAAGTGTTTGTATCATGCGGCAACACTGTCAAGTAGTTGTCATTCATTGTCATCTATCCATTCAGCACAGCAAGCAGAGAACGTTTTAGGAAGTGCTTGTATGATGGGGCAACACTGTCAAGTAACTTGTCTCACTCATTGTCATCTATCCATTCAGCGCGGCAAACAGAGAGAGTGTTAGGCAGTGTTTGTATCATGTGGCAACACTGACAAGTAGCTTGTCATTCATTGTCATCTATCCATTCAGCACAGCAAGCAGAGAGCGTGTTATGAAGTTTTTGTATCATGTGGCCACACTGTCAAGTAGCTTGTCATTCATTGCCATCTATCCATTCAGCACAGCAAGCAGAGAGCGTGTTAGGAAGTGTTTGTATATTATGGCAACTGCTCAAGGCTTACTTTAAAATGTTTGTGTTGTATTTTTTGTAAATGTTTATACTTATGAAAGGACAAGCTTGGAACAGACAACTGTTTTCAAACTAAGAATAAACGTAAAATAATAACGAATGGTTAGATTATTCAATAAAATGAGTAGATATTGGTAAAGGAATAAGTAAATCAGCTGAGCGAGGGAAAGAAAACACGCTAGATTAAAGCAAATCCGTATTAAAATGGAATAGTGGAAAAGAATGCAGCTCATCGTTCATTGTTTGTCATTTTATAATGTTACACACATTCGAATGGAATTTTTTCTGAATGATGCCCTAAGAAATTTAAATGTTTACCATTTTGTATCTCCTGATTTAATATCTTATACCTATTAAAAGGCATTTCAAATTACATATAAAGAGAAGGGATAAGCTGTGTAGGTTAAAAATAAACGTATTACAAATAGCGCAGATGACTTTGAATTGGGAGATGTATAGCAGTATGGTACATGTAGCATTTAAAGAATAAGCAAGAGTGGCGAGAGCTTTGAGTGCCTCTGTCGGTAATAAGACCAAAGTGGAACATAATTAACTTGTGATAAAAGCAAAACATCACTCAAGGGTATACAAGTCGAATTGTTCTACACTTTAGGGGGGCTGCAGGATCGTACAATGAAGACGCGTATTAATAAAATATTTATCAGGATTACTAAAGTGAACGGCACAAAAGTGGCGCAGTAATGTATATGTTCCACGGCAAAGTCTAAAGTTTAAAAAACTAAAGGAGAAAGAGTTCGAGCGAAGGGAAAAGAGAGTTTAATTGAAAGCATGTTGCCAATGTGAATGGGTTTTTCTATCTGCGTGGTGCGTAACATCCACAAAGACAAGGATTTCCATTGCGGAGGACCGTCATTCTACATGCCGTGCGAATAGTATGATATGAAATGTTATTTTCCAGGTATTTTTGAGCCATATTACATTTCGTTACTCAATGTAATTCCCTCTTTTGGATGATTTAACACTCTCAATATTGCCACGAAATGCACGTCCTCGTTCCCTCTCCGCGACCAAAAGATGTTCGTATGAAAAGGGTCAGTGTTTCTTAGTTTTCTTGTTTTCCTACCTTACCTTTTCAGTGTTACTTTAATTGATAGTCTATCACATAATTAAATTCCGCGGATTTTACCGAAGAGATTTAGTTTTTTCCTCGAAGAATATATTTGTTGTTTTACGGGCTTATAATGATTTTAAACTCAACATTACCGTCTCAGACATGTTAATGTTGCATTTAGAGAAGTCTTCGGCAAATGCTTTTAATTAAAACTAAACCTCCTCTCACTTCAGTTTGTTGACAGTCGGGTTCCAGAAAGCGACACACGATTTGGCATAACTAAAGGATAATGAACGCAAAACTGTATTTAAATCGTTACTGTACCTTACTCTATTCCTCAAAGTAATCTCCATTCTGTCAAGATATTAAGTGTCACGTGGCACCAGTTTTTCAATGCCGATGTTATACTTTTCTACCGCCAATGAACTTATTCTATTCCTCAAAGTAATCTCCATTCTGTCAAGATATTAATTGTCACGTGGCACCAGTTTTTCAATGCCGATGTTATACTTTTCTACCGCCAGTGAACTTATTCTATTCCTCAAAGTAATCTCCATTCTGTCAAGATATTAATTGTCACGTGGCACCAGTTTTTCAATGCCGATGTTATACTTTTCTACCGCCAATGAACTTATTCTATTCCTCAAAGTAATCTCCATTCTGTCAAGATATTAATTGTCACGTGGCACCAGTTTTTCAATGCCGATGTTATACTTTTCTACCGCCAGTGAACTTATTCTATTCCTCAAAGTAATCTCCATTCTGTCAAGATATTAATTGTCACGTGGCACCAGTTTTTCAATGCCGATGTTATACTTTTCTACCGCCAATGAACTTATTCTATTCCTCAAAGTAATCTCCATTCTGTCAAGATATTAAGTGTCACGTGGCACCAGTTTTTCAATGCCGATGTTATACTTTTCTACCGCCAGTGAACTTATTCGTTTTTTTTAATGCACAAAATGTTCGGCCAACCGAATTTTAAAGGAAAATAACGCAAGTGGATGGTGATAATGCAATGAATGAGTCTTCAGTGAGGAAATGGCGCATAGTTTACGAGTATTCAAGGAAGGACCAGCGTGTACTATAAAGACCGGAGTGGAAGTTCATAAATCGTTATGGACGAGTTGAAAGCAAATGTTGATAAAAGAATTTAGAAAAACCGGTGTTTAACTTTGGACACCGTACATGACTTTTTGAATGGAAAAGATTTTCCAACCGATGAAGATCTCAAAGTTTCAGTGACATCTTGGCTCAGATCTTTAGCGGTGGAAAGGTATAACATCTGCATTGAAAACACGGTACCACGTGACACGAAATAGCTTGATAGTAATGACGATCACTTTGAGAAATAGAGTAAGGTAGTGTAACTTCGTAAAGAAAGTTTTGTGTTGATAACTTTGGTTATACAAAATCGGTTGCCACTTTCTGGATGGCCCTCGTATATTCAGTGCACTTGGTTTACGTAAAATGGAACGCTCTGCTACAACAGACGCGCGCACATCGTTTGACGGGACTGGCCTTACATGGAGGTAATGCATCTACCTAATGCTTTTTCCATGACTTGCTGAATAGCATTTCATGGGAGAACCGTACGTCTCAACAAGGAGTAATGCAGAAGGTAAACTCTAGGGCATGTAATACATTGAAGTTTCATTCATTTGACGTTTGAAGAGAAATAATACTAGGTCCGTTGATTTAACTGTTTCCAGACAATGTGCTGTATTTTAGTACGTTCCTACCGAGGCCGTTAAGGGGAAGTCCGCAGTTCAAATCCGTCCATGAGCATCAGCATTTCTTCATAAGTTGTGAATGCCTCAGAGATTCCCTAATATTAGTTCCCAATTAACATGTGAGATACAATCAATCAGTGCCCACTGTAGGCAGTAATAAGATCGAGGCGAAGACTTTAGGCTAATACAAGAAAACTGAATCCCTTGCTACTGCTACATTCACATGCCTTTTTCTACCTCTTCTGCAAACAAAGATTATTCTAAATCATGCTAATGGAGATAAACCTAGCAGAAATGTTATTACTTGGTTCCTTATAAGTAGAAGAGAAACAAGTGAACACTCTACGATAAGCGAAAGTAAACCTTCTAAAAACTCTCACTATGCCATTAATATTGAAAGTTCTTCTCTTTCCTTGGGCAAAAGTAAACCAAAAGAGAGATTTAATAGATCATAACCTCCCGATTTAAAAAAAAATTAAGAAGCCTAAAAATGAAACCAATTACAAGGAATATCTCGGAAATGGCTAATGACATAAATTGTGGATTTTAATGAATTATACACTTTTTGTGTAGTAAGTTCTTGTCCATCTCTTATTGTTTACCATTTATACAAAAGTCATCCAGAATGCAGGGAGTTTCAAAGGCTATTACCAAAAAATTCAAGATATACATTTCATTCGTCATGAGATATCATAAACATGTGCTATTTTAAACATAATCCTGAGTCATTTTTGGAAAAATAAAATTGTTCGAAAAATATCCATGTTAAAGGTAGTTTGGGTTGAGCGATTTTCCTGAAAATCATCTTCTGACATTCTAGAAAGATATTGAAATTAAATGCCAAGTTTGGTATTTAACTGACGTTTTGTTTTTAAGTTAAGCTGTTCACATACACATGGAGTGCTTTTTTGAGGGGGAGGGGATTCAGAGGACCTCAAAAGATATATTTCCGATGGAATTTCGACATCGAATTTTTGGGTAGAATACAGTAACATCTCTACCTGCTATGTGCATAGTACGTGGTAGAGAGTTCAACCTTTCTATTTTCTCTACTTAGACAGGGAATATATTGCATTCCACCTCAAAATTCGATACCAATATTTAATTGGAAGTACACCTTTTAAAGTCCCCTGTATAAAAATAATAACAAGAAAAGGTTAGAAAAAGGTCCGCGCGTGCGCATGTATATGCGAGTATCTGTCCGTATGCTGTGAACACGATACCTCTAAAACGGTTAAATATCAAATAAGGTGATTAAGTTAAGCATCTTTCAAGGGTCCCACACGAAGATTCTCAAGAAAATTCCCCACTTCAAACTGCGCTTTACAGGAAAAAGTTTTGAAAATTTTTATTTTCTCAAAAATGGTTTTAATAATTTTGATTAAAATACCATTTATTGAAGATGCATATATGACAAATAGAATGTATCTCTTGAATTCCTTGGCTACAGACTGTTCGCTCTGAATGACTTTTGCACAACTGGTTCAACGTAAGTGATGGACAAAACATATGCTTTGTTTGGTATCTAATGTTAAACGCTTCATAATGAAATCATTCCTTTTCTTGCATTTAAGTTACAGAAAAGTCATACAGGAATGTGTGCTATGCCAAATCTGTGTAAACAGTCATGTCCCGTTAGCAGTCTCAAATTAAACAATTTTAATCGTTTAGGTTACGTCATCCAAGTATTAGTAGTATTTAAAGGAAAGAAATTGAAATGCTCCCCATGGCTTGGAATTCTCTAATATCGTCAGGTTCGAAGAAAACAAGAGTTGAGTCAAGAGAGCCTGGACAGAATTGGTATAAGAAGAGGCAAATTAGCAATTCGGTCATTACCTCACCAAGCTAAAGGGATCGGATCCTTTAAACCTTCAATCAATCATAATTATTAATAAGAATATGCAATTAATTATTAGAAGGAATCAAAGGGTCTCCTACCTGTAACTAACAAAAATCTTTACGCAGTCGCACAAAAATATAGTAGCCGTTAAAATATACAATTTGTGTCATATACATTATTTGTGTAGTTAACCATTTCTGAGATATTGCTTCTTATTGGTTTCAATTTTAAAATACAATTTTCTCATACGCAATTTTTCAACTTCTGGCCATGCAAGAAGACGAATTTCAATGACACAACAACCGAGTTTTATAAGTCGCTACTTACAAAGAACTCAGTATTAAGACAATCCATGCTAATGTTGATCTCGATCAGCATGAAGTAGATAGAAGAATAAGCTTTTCAAAAATAATTTGTGACAGAATAAGTCGTGGGTAATGAAATAAATATGAAGTGGGTCAGGTTGCTACAAGAGCCAAGATGTCTTATAGAAGTTGCACGGCAAAAAGGGAATCATGAGAGATGCCGGGCAGAATCTCATTTCGACACAGAAATGTGGTTAAAATATGATTTAATTACCACACTTGATATATAGCAACAGACACGGTTAAGATTTCACAGATAAAACAAATCAGAAGAAGCAAGTATCACATGGAAAACCTAGTAGTGCAAACTTAGTCAGTAATTGATGCTATGTTTCCAAGAAAGGAAGTATGCTTCTTCTCTGCCTGTTTTCCTTGGAAACTCTACATGCATGATATCCCAGGAATTTTAGTTAATAGTAACTACTTGTCTATATTCTTAGAACCGGATTGCTTTGTCACAAACGCTCCGTAACTTCTCTCTTCTTTTCAGGGAGGAAAAGGTTGCAAACTCAACAGCAGTTGTCAAAATGGTATTAAAACATGTTCTTCAAACTTTGTGTGGTACAAACTAACACCTTTGCATTTTGATTACAGTCGCCAAAACACATCAATCTACGCGTTTCCATTGTTAACAATGGTGTGCATTCTATGCAACTATATACAGAAGGCGTGTCCGGAAATGGAGTTTCGGTTTGGAAAATATGCATCAAATATTTTCTTTCACCTCAAAATTTATTTGTACATGAAAGAGAATCACTTACCCTATTTTGGACATGGTTGTCACCATTATTCAGGCATTTATTAGATATAGCATTTTGAATGCCCTCTTCAGAGAAATCTGCCGCCAGTGAAGACAGCCACTGCTGAACACCGTGATTTGTGGAAACACTTCACCCAGCATTTTTATTGTGAACCGTCTGTTTTCACCAATTGCCTCATTCACAGTTTAACCAAATCATCAGTGACAACAGAACGCGCCCACTATGTGCTTCTCCATGATCATTGGATCGTCCACCTTTGAACTGCCTAACCCACTTTCTCACCATTCATTTTCACCGTAAATCTTAACACGTTGTCAGCGAATTTCAGCTGGCTTAAATTTCCTTCTGTTGAAAAACCGTATTACAAAAAATCTTCACAGTCGCCGGCATCTTCAGAAATTATCTTAAACATTTTGAAACATCACTAACAACTGTAAACACAACACGATTCGGCTGAAATGGCCTCAATGGATAGACATTGGACCAGAGAGACTAGTGCGCATGCGTGGAACTGCGACATTAGCGTTGCGGTGTGATAGAACAAAATATGACACGCCTTGCGTTTGTATGTGTGCGTGTGTATATGCACTTGAGAAAAGGCTTGGCAGATACTATATGTGTAAATTTACTACAGAGAATAAAAAATATCAGTATCCAAAGCTTTTCCATAATTTGTGGTACTACTACACCTAAGGTCGACACCGACCACACAGAAGTGATTTTCTGAAGTACGACTAGTAAAGCTATATGTTTTAATGTTTATACTCACATTAATGGCAACAAAATAAATGTTCATACACGGTTTCATTAATAATCTAACAAAAATGTTCTTTATTACTGAAACAATAACTCTTCATTTCTTCCGCTGATTGTAAATAAAAAGTGTAATACAAATAACAGGCTTTATTTGGTGTTTTTGCAACTGGACGCTGTGCATTCCCAGCTGAAACTGGCCCTAGCCGGATTTCGCTGTCTCCTTTTTATACCTCACGGTGACGTGGCAAGAGACTTCCAGAAGCAGATGTCAAAAACTCACAAAGGTGTAACAATGCACGGCCACTCATACATGTGGCCGCAAGGCGTAATCACAGTGTCTTTTTATCCTGTATATATTAATTAATTTATTCGCTTTCATTAGATAACATTAAAATCCAACCTTTCCTACAAGGTACTAAGCTACATGAACCATTTGTTTTAGAAATTATATTACTTAGCACCTTTGTAAGAAATTCTGGTTAAAATTTTCCTGTGGTGCGTAGTTTATTAAATGAAAATACTTTACCACGTGGAAAAAGCAGGAACAAAATCACTGAATGAATATATTATTTAATTTTAAACACAAATCTATGACCAATATCAACCATTCAACCAGGCAATTAATTACATACACTCTGTAGTGATTTATGAAGATTTTTCAGACATCTAGTTGTGGTTTTCTGGTACAAAATAGATCTTAAATATGGGAAAATAATAAAAAAAAAATGAATCTGAGGAAAACGGTTTCCAACATTTGACGAGGACGGTCATTTAACCAGCGCAAAGGTTTAAAATGACGTCCAAAAATATGTTATAACCGCCCTAGGAGAATAAAACATTGCAAATATGTACTTTAAAATGTGATGTATTGTCAAAAATGTACATTTCTTGACCAAAATCACTAAAACGGCTCTTCTGTGTCTCCATAAGAAGATTTTATTTCTCCAAAAGCGCCAATGGACAGTTGTTATACGAATAAATAGAGCTGCAACATTAAGCCACAGCTGGCGAGCAGCATGTTGAACATCGTGTCATCAATTTGAGGGCTGTAGAGACACATAATACTTGGCTGTCAGGAGGATAGGCTACTTAGTAAACAAATATGCCCAAGCGGTATTCGAACCCGCGCCAAACGTCGACAAACGCTCTCGGTGCCGACGCGAGTACTTCATTCAACAAACTTCACGCGCAGAAATCATCGCTTGTTGACTGGAAGGGCACACCAGGGTGCACAGGTGCGTGGTGGACAACATGTCAGGATTTTGCACAACGAACTCCTGAAAATAACGACAATAATTCAGTTTGTATCCTTATCTGGTTCCTGCAACTGATGGACAACCCTAACCATATATGCACTTTTCACACCTCTCCGACACAGTACTTCAAACATCTTAAGAGAATGCTTCTGTAAAATTTCACCAAAAAATGTGAACAATTAATAATAATAATAATAATAGTAATAATAATTATTATTATTATTTATGTTTTTTTTTTTTTTTTTTGTAGCTTAACGTGCTTTAATTAACCTGGTTGGTCATATCGGACGATGACTGAAACTCAAATGAGCTCGGGGTCCATGCAGCTTAAACTTACTCGGCATTCGTCTTCTCAGGATAAGGGAAAACTGAAAAAAACTCACCGTAGGCGAGAATCGAGTTCGCGACCTTGTTAATATGAAGCAGACACGCTGCCACCACACTAAAATTCTTTTCTTTTTACAATAAAATAATTTTCGTAATCGGCTTACCCTCCCTGTATTTTAGGACTGATACCCTCCTAGGACTTACAACCGGGAGCCTCGGGGTCAGAGGCCTGTCGAGGTGCCAACGGCAACAAACAACAGAATGGAGAACTTGGGCTGTAGCCAGGCATGAGCGTGAGGAAGTGAGTGATATGTAGGACTGACACTCCCCTAGGACTTCCAAGCGTGTGTCGAGGTTCCAACGGCAACAAACAACAGAATGGAGAACTTGGGCTGTAGCCAGGCATGAGCGTGAGGAAGTGAGTGATATGTAGGACTGACACTCCCCTAGGACTTCCAAGCGTGTGTCGAGGTTCCAACGGCAACAAACAACTGAATGGAGAACTTGGGCTGTAGCCAGGCATGAGCGTGAGGAAGTGAGTGATATGTAGGACTGACACTCCCCTAGGACTTCCAAGCGTGTGTCGAGGTTCCAACGGCAACAAACAACAGAATGGAGAACTTGGGCTGTAGCCAGGCCTGAGCGTGAGGAAGTGAGTGATATGAAATGAAAGCGAAATGGATGATAGGAAAAATGATGCTGGAGCATTTGGTGGCATGAGTGGCGGGGAAACCCTGAGGACTCGGAGAAACCCACACAGACGCCGCTTCGTCCACCACAAATCCCACATTCGGGCGCATGGCCGCCTAGGAGGGAGGCAAGCGGTCTAACCCCTAGGACACGGTGCCGGCACAATAAAAGTATATCAATTCTAGACCTTAAGAAATATATCGTTGGCGCATTTTAACTCAAGTTTTAAATGCGCAGACACATGCTTATTAACAGGTAATCCAGGTGTCCTTGCAACGTTTCCCAACACTTTTCCATGCTCAAAATGATCCAGGCGATGCAATTTGTTACTGCTCGTACTTTGTTTCAAAGTCTTTATACTGTCCTTCAAAAGTACAATAAAAGGGGTCATGCAGTTTTTCGAAATAATGCTCCAATTTTGAGAAACTAATTATTAACTTTTAAATTTAAATTAATAGTTTTTGACAGTACCAAAGGTAAAAATTCTTCTACAATAATTGGGATTAATATAAAAATATGATTTGACTCATCTATTTATAGACTCATTTACAGTAAAACCTGAGTTTTATATGTGAATGGGTTTAGAAATGCATCACGAGGTTCACTGTTATTAGAACAGCGAATTTGGACACTAAAAATATAATTAATGCAACCATAGAAGCTAGAATTTTAATACAGGATAAAATATCACTACCATTGAACATAACTGGTTAAGCTTCCATAGACTAACATACTGTGGATTTTCCAAGTTTCACAGATTGGGGTGAATTTCAAACCTCTATATTTCTGCATAGAAGCTTCTGAAAATCTTACTCAAATTATATTGCTGTTATGTTAAAAAGAATATCAATTTCATTAAAATTGGATAAATACTTTGCAAGATATAAATTAATTCATAAGTTCTGTTATGTAAAATTGGACCACCCACCACAAGGTTTGAGAATATTGCTTATGACTTTCTGAATTAGAGCTTTAAACCACATACAAAAACTAAACGGTGATATTTCTATAAGTTTTATTGCTTAGCTATCATTTGTTGATATTTTAATTTCTAAAATTAGTAATCTTTCATAAAAATATATTTTTTGAAAAGTTACTGTTGACGTTAGAATAATTTGGTCCTTTTAAATATTTCAATAGATATTTGTACACACTCTGGGAAATTATACCTATATTCAAACTAAAACTGAATATTTTGAATGTGTGAAAATGTAGTTTTGGGAGAAACGTTGTTTTGCGAATTTGTATGCGAGTAAACAGGTATATTTTACGATCTTTAGATCACCAAAGATCCCAAAGTAAGGGGAGAACAGATAAATGTGATTCTCTATAGACGCCCAAAGGTTATAACAAACATTTTCTATAAAAAAAGCGATCGCAGTCGAAATTGCAATCCCAGTATCCCTTAATGACTTTTGTTCTGGTGTTCTTACAGCCTCGGGCAGCCTAGAAGAACGATGTTCAACTTTTCCACTTTTGTTGTTCTTGTTGTTATGGAGAGGAATGCGCATGTGATTGTATTGCTTCACAAGGAAGAGCCATCCACTTAATGAGTACCTGCTCCGTACATTTTCCGTGAATAGAACAAAATGTCGAAAACAGCTGCCAGCGATAAGACAAAGGAATAAAGAATAAAATCCGTGCATCTCATTACAGCTGCTGAATATCGTGCTTCATTTGACGTTAGGAACTGCTCATTAAGTGAATTTCCAGCCCAATAATTAAAGAAAGAAGACTGGCAGTTCTATATAAATCACTCTGTATAATTATGGTATGAATACATCAGTTGGGGCTAGCAGTTAAACAAAGAGGCATGAGATTTCAACCGCTCAAACAAAGTGTGTAAGCCTTGCTGCTTTAACAAATCCAGCACCTGTTGCCAACCAACACAATTCCATCACACCCAAAACGTTTCCTCTCAACCAAAAAGTGGCACTTTCTCTAGCACGTATGTATAACATACTGCAACGGAAGCCAGTATGGTCGAGCGACCGCTGAAAGAATCGGTGTTTGACCTGCCTTAGCAATAGCCGGTAAAACAAAAGCCTTTGTCTGTTTCCCTGCGAAACTTCTCGGGCACTCTTAATCACATCTGCAGGTTTTCCCGTAATGTAAGTTTCGGAGCCCGGCTACGGACAAGTGCCGTTGTGCTAAAAGTCACTCTAGTGAAGTGACATGAAAGCAGAGTCTGAGTTATTTGTGTACCAAAAGTGTAAAGAGCTGTATTACATGGAGACTGCCCTAGTGACAAATAAAGTGAATGTAACACAAACTGGTGTTCTTCTTTTTTACAATACAAAGTAAGTAGATAATGTATTGTATTCCTCCCCTAAAATTCGATACCAAGATCAATGTAAATACGTGCTTTGAGGACCTATGAATAAAAGTAAGGCATTTTTAGGAAAATGTTTCTGTGTGTCTGTGAATCTATGGCCAACATAAGTAAAAACGAGCAGTCGATTAAACAGCAAACTTGGTATTTAAGTTCAGTATTTTTCAAGGATGTAATACGAAGATTTTCAGGAAAATCTCCCCCATCACTAAACTAACCTTAACGTAGAAGGTTTTTTCGAACTTTTCGATTTTATAAAGAATTGCTCTAACAATTTTACTCATATATATCCTGAATTTCCTCTGAGCAACTTTTGCATAACTGATAAATGTTGGATACAGACAAAAACTTACTGCAAAAAAAAAAAAAAACAGTTTGTGTCATATATAGTTTTTTGGAGAACTATTCCCGAGACATTTCCTGTTGTTGGTTTCAATTCTAAAATACTTAAACTCTTCTCAAATGAGAAGTTCTCATCCGTTTCATATCTCCTTTGTTTTACTCCTGGCAGTGGAAAAACAAACGCAATTTGAGTAACAATCGCATAGCTACAGCTTTCAAAAGATTTGACTGTTAATTTACGTTAGTGTATTCCTTTATTTTCCTTCCACTTATAAGAAACTGCATAATAAGGCTATTTATATTAAATTGTATCTATATCAGCAAAATGTAGACACTAGAATATTATTTTGTAAGAATAGTTGGTTGAAACACGGAGAATGTCATGTAAATGGGACGCATAAGAATTTTGGTATGTGTTTTCATTACCCGTCAAAAATGCAAGAGGTAAATAATCCTAATTTCATTATTGGGTAAAGTGTTTTATTTATAATTTAATATACAGCTGTATGTTTTTCCCTCAGTCCTCCTAGCTGCAAATGTCGGGGAAGTTCCTGGATCACATCGCTCCCAAATTTCCTTTGTCAATCATCATGTCATGTGATGTATCACCAGCGCCCATCACCTGTGGTGCCGTATTATACAGTGAAAACAGGTCTACATGTACTCAGGCCTGATTTGGACCTATTGTTAGTAATACACAGGGCCAAAATTAATGTATCAAGATAAGCAAATGCATTTTATTTGTAATATAAATGCCCAAAACAATGCTAATTCAATAAAAATTACTAGTGGCATTTTTGAGAAATCAGAATATAGAGAAAATGTTCCGCTATATAAATAAGATAAAGGATGAAAAAAATGTAGCATCACATTTTTCGATCCGTGGCATTGAGCTTCACAGAATACATAAATCTTAGAATGCACACAAACATCGCAGTAGTAATAATATTAATTAGAACTAAATTACTACTTGGGTTAGTTGCGAATAATTATATAAACTTTCCAGCTAAAAACCCTGCTTTCCTCCGCCTACCAGCATCCTGGTCAGGGTGAAGTAACAAGGGCGGCATGTGGTCAGTAAGCGAGTGTGATATCAACATACCTTCCCCCATCCACCAGCATCCTGCTCAGGGTGAAGTAACAAAGGTGGCATGTGGTCAGAGAGCGAGTGTGATATCAATATACCTCCCCCCTCCGCCCACCAGCATCCTGGTCAGGGTGAAGTAACAAGGGCGATATGTGGTCAGACAGCGAGTGTGATATCAATATACCTCCCCCCTCCGCCCACCAGCATCCTGGTCAGGGTGAAGTAACAAGGGCGATATGTGGTCAGTAAGCGAGTGTGATATCAACATACCGCCACCCTTCACCCACCAGCATCCTGATCAGGGTGCAGTAACTGGAGCAGCATGTGGTCAGTATGCGAGTCTGATATCAACATACTGCCCCCCTCCGTGCACCAGCTTCATTGTCAGGGTGTAGTAACAAAGGCGGCATGTGGTCAGTAAGCGAGTCTGATATCAACATACCACCTCGCTCCGTCCACCAGCATCCTGATTAGGGTGCAGTAACAGGGGCGGAATTTGGTCAGCAAGAGAGTGTGCTATCAGCATACCACCTCCCTTCTTCCTCATTAGGCAAGGCGCAGTAAGAGGGATGGCACGTGGTCATTAAGTGAGGTGCAATCAACGTAGCATCGACTGCGTCCACCGGCATCCTGGTCAGGGACAGCAACTGAGCCTGTGTGAGTAAGAGGGTGTGGCATTAACATAAAACCTCCCTCCGCCCACCAGTATCCTGGGCAGGGGGTAGTAACAGGGTCGGCAAGTGGTCATTAAAGGAGTGTGCTATCATTATAGCAGCCTCTGCGTTACCTTCATCGTGGGTAGGGTCAGTAACAGGGGCGGCATGTGGTAGGTAGGGGAGTGTGCTATTAACATAACACCTCCCTTTGCCCAGCAATATCCTGGCCAGGAGTTAGGGTATCTCGAACTGGGGTCAGGGCGACTGACACATACAGTGTAACAAATTCGCGACCTGGAGTCAGGCCTTATAATAAATATAGTAGAGAACTAAGCTTACATGGCATAGGGCCGTGTGATAAATCGAATATAACATATAACATTGATCTGGGGTATGCATGTGTTATACATACAGTATAGCATATTCTCGTGGTGGGGTCAGACTATGTAATACATAGAGCATATCATATTTACGAGCTAGGGTCAGGCTGTGTAATGCATAGAGTATAACATATTCTTGAGCTGGAGTCTGCCGTGTAATGCACACAGTATAACGTATTCTTGTGTTGAAGTCAGGCTGTGTAATGCATAGAGTATAACATATTCTTGAGCTGGAGTCAGACTGTGTAATGCATAGAGTATAACTTATACTTGAACTGGAGACTGTCTGTGTAATGCATAGGGTATAACATATTCTTGAGCTGGGGTCTGCCGTGAAGTGCATAGAGTGTAACGTATTCTTGAGATTAAGTCTGCCTGTGTGATACATACAGTGTAACGTATTCTTGAGCTGGGATCAGCCGTGTAACGCATAGAGTACAACATAATCTTTAGCTGGAATCTGCCTGTGTGATACATACAGTGCAACATATTCTGGAGCTGGTGTCAGCCGTGTAATGCAGAGATTATAGCATATTCTGGAGCTGGTGTCAGCCGTGTAATGCAGCGAATATAGCATATTCTGGAGCTGGTGTCAGCCGTGTAATGCAGCGAATATAGCATATTCTGGAGCTGGTGTCAGCCGTGTAATGCAGCGAATATAGCATATTCTGGAGCTGGTGTCAGCCGTGTAATGCAGATTATAGCATATTCTGGAGCTGTTGTCAGCCGTGTAATGCAGAGATTATAGCATATTCTGGAGCTGGTGTCAGAAGTGTAATGCAGAGATTATAGCATTTTCTGGAGCTGGTGTCAGCCGTGTAATGCAGAGATTATAGCATATTCTGGAGCTGGTGTCAGCCGTGAAATGCAGAGAATACAGCATATTCTGGAGGTGGTGTCAGCCGTGTAATGCAGAGAATATAGCATATTCTGGAGCTGGTGTCAGCCGTGTAATGCAGAGATTATAGCATTTTCTGGAGCTGGTGTCAGCCGTGTAATGCAGAGATTATAGCATATTCTGGAGCTGGTGTCAGCCGTGAAATGCAGAGAATACAGCATATTCTGGAGGTGGTGTCAGCCGTGTAATGCAGAGAATATAGCATATTCTGGAGCTGGTGTCAGCCGTGTAATGCAGAGATTATAGCATATTCTGGAGCATGTGTCAGCCGTGTAATGCAGAGAATATAGCATATTCTGGAGCTGGTGTCAGCCGTGTAATGCAGAGATTATAGCATATTCTAGAGCTGGTGTCAGCCCTGTAATGCAGAGATTATAGCATATTCTGGAACTTGTGTCAGCCGTGTAATGCAGAGATTATAGCATATTCTGGAGCTGGTGTCAGCCGTGTAATGCAGAGAATATAGCATATTCTGGAGCTGGTGTCAGCCGTGTAATGCAGAGATTATAGCATATTCTGGAGCTGGTGTCAGCCGTGTAATGCAGAGATTATAGCATATTATAGCATATTCGAGTTCGGGTCTGGCCGGTTGGTACATAGGGAACAACACATTCTGGACCTCGTGACGGGCCACCCTGTGGTACATAGGTTATAACACACATATATAAATATGATACACAGAGTATAACGTATTCGGTAAGTTATGTCAGACTGTGTGATACACCGGTTATAACATATTCTGGAGCTGGGGGATTGGCCGTCGTATGTTACACAGGATATAACATATTCTGAAGCTGAGGCCTTGTTCATTGAGAGTATAACATATTCTCTGGCTGGGGTTGGACCGCCGTGTGGTACATAGAGTGTAACTTATTCTATGGCTGTGGTCGTATCGAATGATACACAAGTTATAACATATTCTGTGGCTCCAGTCAAGCCGTGTTATACCCAGGATACACCATATTCCGGAGCTGGCGTCTGGCCGGGTGTTGCTTAGGGTATAACATAATCTGGAGCTAGGGTCAGGTAGGGTGATAGATAGAGTAGAACGTAATCCCAAGCTGCGGTCGGGTTGTTTGATTTATACAATATAATATAATCTCCGGCTGGGGTCATGTTGGCTGGTAAATGGAGTATAATATATTAAAGAACTTGTCTCAAAACGTATCGGACCTGGTGTATAATATATTCTAGAGCTCGTTTAAAACCAGATTGAGTTGGTGGTACATACAGTATAATTTATTCTCGAGCCCTTCCGAAACCGGAACGGACCGGGTGGTACATACGGTATAATACATTCTCGAGTTGTCCTGAAACCGGATCGGGCTGGGTGGTACGCACAGCATAATATATTCTCGAGCTCATCTGAAACCAGATCGGGTTGGGTGGTACATATGGTATAACATATTCTCGAACTCCGCTCAAACCGCCCACTGAGGTGCGGGCACGGTCGTGCCGGATCGTGCCGCATGGTCCATACAGTATAACATATTCACGAACTCGTCTCTAACCCGAGTCGGGGTGGTGCGGGCGTAGTCGTGCCGGATTGGGCCGCATGGTCCATACAATATAACATATTCTCGAACTCGTCTCAAACCGGAGTCGGGGTGGTGCGGGTGTAGTCGTGCCGGATTGGGCCGCATGGTCCATACAGTATAACATATTCACGAACTCGTCTCTAACCCGAGTCGGGGTGGTGCGGGCTTGGTCATGTCGGATTGGGCCGCATGGTCCATACAGTATAGCATATTCTCGAACTCGTCTCAAACCGGAGTCGGGTTGGTGCGGGCGTGGTCGTGCCGGATCGGGCTGCATGGTCCATAGAGTATAACCAGTTCAAGGGCTCGTCTCCAGTAGGGTTGTGCTGGGGCTGATCGTTTTGGATTACGCCAAATTGGACCGGATGATACATTTGTTATAATGTGTTCTCCAGCTCTTCTCATAGCTGTTGATCCTGCACGGGGCGAAGCGGGCCGGGTCTCGCCGGCTAGGCTCGGGTGGTACATACATTACAACCTGTTCTTTGGATTCGTTTCCAACCAGTCAGGTCATGTCGGTGCGGATCGTGCCGGGTTGCGCTGGCTAGACCCCAAACCGTATTTAGGCCCATACAGAAAATCGCATTTATTGAATCTGAGTACCACAATAATTACAACTATATGATTTTTTAAAACTATTTTAAATGTTGCTACCCTTAACAGTGTATAAACAGTGCGTTTTCTAACCTTTATCATTTTAAGGCTGCTTACTTGAAAATTAGCACACCTAATAAGAGCAAAAAAAAAAAAAAAAAAAAAAAAAAAAAAGACTACGTGAAAGCCGAAAATCCAGATAAAAACTTTCCCAGATAATAAAATCAAAAATTCATTTCATTATTTGGAGGGGAAAATGAAAATGTTCATAAATCTTCTTGCGCGTTCTCATTTATCAAAAGGGTACAATAGTGAATTATTTGAATCTTTAACATAGTGAACATAAGTATGTTTTGTGTCATTTGAAGTTAATAGTTGCGAATAAATAAATTTATGTTTTTATGAAGTTGTTGGTGTTAGCATGTCCTTGTTTTTCAGTACAAATAAACATTTCTGAGAAAATAAATAAAGCAATTATAAAATTCTTTTATAAACCTCGAAATAGATACTTAATATTATGAAGCTTTAGAAATTTTCATACAAATCAGAGCCAAATGCAATAAATTACATTTGATGCGAGCAAATGTAAAGCTGAGAAGAAATAAAACGGGTACAGAAACAAGAAGAAGAATTGGACTATTAAAAGTTAGCACGTGTTGCTGTGCTTTTAAAAATTGTGGATTGTGAAACATATTCGGCAGAAGTGATTCACATGTGTACAGGAGCGTATTCACGGGGGGGGGGGATGACGAATGGGACCGGATCCCCCCCCCAGAGGCCCTCCCAAAAACAAAACTACGCACAAGTTCTTCCAATTTTTTTTAACTTAAAAGTGACACATTCATTGAAACTCTCCGTCATAAACACATTTATACCAAAGAAATAAGGGAATATATTTAACTTACTACAAACAGGATCATAAAATAAGATTATTTGTGGCTTTTGTGCGGGTTAGTCGCTTTCCAACCAGCAACTCTTCAGCTAGGGACTGCTGGCACGGCATGCATTCCTACTACTACCTACAAACTCTCTGCCTTTTGGTTCAGCGCCTCTTAGCGTTAGTGTAATATGTATCATGGTATACGTTAGCGAATGGCTACTAGTGCTCTTTTCCTCTGGTTCGTTGATCCGTTACGCTATTTAATTTACCTTTTGTTTGTCCATTATTCAATTTAATTGGCATGGGAAAAAAGCTTAAAGTTGACGGTATCGGAATAAGCCTGCCATTCGTCCCGTAAAAACGGGACAGTCCACTTTTTTATTTCTCGTATCCCCAGAATTTTCATTGGAACGCGAATAGGTCCCGTATTTTCTTGACACTGCTTTCCTAAATTAAAAACCTAAGTAAAATTGTTGCCATTTCTTGTGAAAAATACTATATCGCTTATTTTTGTTATTGTTTAGCGCGTTCTGCGAGCAGTAGTGTTGGCAGTTGATGTGCTGTGATATTTGCAAGAACTTAAGCTGTTAAGCCTAAACGGACATGTATCTTCTCCTCCAATTAACGGATATATATCCTTTCTTCGAAGAGACAAAACTTAAGCACAATGTTCACTGTAAAATTTGAAATTGACATTTTCGATTTCACATGGTTTGAACTCTGATATTATAAAGTGTATTTATTCAATATCATGTTTCCTTTATTCTAATGTTATGTTAATACCATAATCAGAAAGTATTGATCAGTTAATCCCATCTTTTCAGGCTTCCCGTATTTTAGTGGAAAAAATGGTAGGCTTACACCGGTTTCAGCACTATTTATTCCTTTTATAAAAGGAAAACAACTGTATAAACTTAGGAAAGTGACAAAGGACGTTAAAACTGACCAGATAAATAAAGCACTGCTGAGTTTTCAAGTAGTAAAGCTTCGACGTCTTAAGTTCAGTCCCATCATGTCATCAGTCCTAACGACATAAGCATGTATAGGTAGGGTACTTCTTTAGTCACCTTAAGATTTGCATAGTGCTTCGTATTCTTAAATTATTTTATTAAAAAGACTTTGGTTGTTTTTCCGCATGAAAACCGGCCCCCAGCCAATTACGCGCGGATTGTTGCCCGCCTTGAGGAGATACAACAACACATGTAATTATTCCATAATAAAGAAATAATATATAATCTAATTGATATTCAAAAGTAGACGAAACAGCTTAGCAACAATATATAACAATTGATTTTTTGGTAGTGTTTGACGCCCGCTTTAACTACTAATGGAACCGCAGGCGGTGACACTGATGATACATGAATGATGATGGAGCACCTGTGGAATGCGATGGCGGGGTAAACCTGAGTAGCCGGAGAAACCCCGCCCAAGGCCGCTTTGTCCACCACAAATCTCACATGCGGTAGCTTGGGATCGAACCCTGGCCTTCTAGGTGAGAGGCGAGTGGTCTAACCACTCGGCCAAGGCGCGGCCCATAACAATTGACGGGCGACTGTGGGTAGTCTTGTACTTACGGCCGGTTTTTTGTGCGCTATTCTGTTGAAACTTATTTACTCGTGCTTACTCGATTTTTTTAACCAATTGACCATTTTTTCGTGAAAATTACGTAAAGTGCAACTTATTTAGACAAAGTAAAACCAAGCACCGTACATTAATCATAATACAGAATAAGTCCACAAAGCTGATAAACCAAATCACATTGCTATTTGAGCTACAGACACTGGGAGATTTAAGTAAGAAAAATAAAAATGGAGCATTATCTTATCAAACATTAATAAAACCATTAAGATAAACCACATTATAAGTTAAAAAACAACTGATAGCATTTAAAATAATAAACAAAAAATTAGAATAGCCCAAAATATAGTCTTATTTTTTTTTAAGTGATAGTCATTCCATGGTTGACGCTACATTCGCCGAGGAACTAGGAAAGCCGTTTTATAACAAATGCTTTATAACCACAAATATTCACATACTTTTTACGAATAATAATCATTAGTTATTTCCTTATAGGTACAAGAGTAATAGGGAAATATTATTAGGTTAATGCAATAGTCAAATCTATTGTAAGCTGGTCGCCAAGTGATAACTATGACATTCCGTTCTCTTTGCATGGGCAGGAGTAAAAAAAAACGAAAGACGACTTCCCATTTGAGAAAAGCATTGTGGCGGGAAAATTTTGGGTGCCATTTGTGGCGGGAAAATGTTTTATGTGGGTTGTTACCTTCTCAAACCACGTGGCTGGAATGCTGTCTCTGCTCACGGCTGCTTTTGCTGGATCCTCGGCTGAATCAGTCGGTTGCTGAGTCTTCAATCCTAACTTCTACTTCATTTACTCCTCTGGTTCTGATTGTGGGTGGGCCAAAATAACGAGACTCGCATTTCCCCTTAATGAAAGCACGCTTATTAACTTAAAGTGCAACTACTTGAATTTTGACGGCTTAGCTGGTTCCCTTACAATACGTGATTTCTAAGTTCCCGTAAAACATATAAATACTTTGACTAAACCTTGATAATCACTTGGTTACAGGAGCCTAAACTAAACTACTATCGCCTGCCCAACACATGGTAGCGTCACCTGGCACACGCACTTTACTGCACTGTCACTTGCTGGAAGATATGTTTCAGAAAAAGAACGCCCCCTTTTTTTTTTTTTTTTTTTTCGATTGGAGTGGAAAAACCCAATCTACAGGCGACAGAGGGGATAGCTCTGCCAAGTGTGGGGGTCCCCTAAACTGGCAATACCCATTAAAAAACCACTCCACCGGAGAGAATTCGGGTGTAGGAATGCTGCAGTACCGCTTGTTGCACCTGCGGATTCAAGGAGCGGGTGTTATGGCTGGCCAGAGGCCATAGCCAGGAGAGAGTGAGGGCCAGGACGCAAACATGACCGGAGCCCTGATTGCGCCCTTGGAAGATTTGTGGTGAGGAATAAGTACATATTGCATGTGCATATATCTGCAGCCCTGTAACAAAAGGACGTAGTCAGTATAACATTTTCTGCCCTTTCGGGCAAAGACGTTGGTATATTTCGTATGTCTGCAGCCCTGTAACATAAGGACATAGTCATTTAGATATTTCATTTTGGTATATATTCTAAGCTAGTTATATTTTTACAACTACTGCTGCCCTGTCTGGCGAAGTCATTAGTTATTAGTTGTGTTCAACCCTTTAACTAGAGAGGGCGTAGTCATTTAGCAGAGACATCATTGGTTTCTCATGGCCTTAGTGGTCACCCATCCAAGTGATGGCCATGCCCAATGCTGCTTTACCTGTAATAAAACACTTATTCTTATTACTTACATTCTATTATCTAAATACCAGAGAAGGTCCGTTAGTGGTCTGCCAGGTCGCTGTAGAGTGGGGGTCCCTCAAACCCCCGGATCCGCCTTGACTCAGAAAGTAAGGACTTCAAGGGCCACCAAACTAATGTCGTAGACACATTCATGGGTAATTTTATTATGGAATTCTTACTAGCGATTCTAGATATTCTTGTATATTTAAATCGGGTTCCCCCAGCCCGAGGGTTTTGTCAAATAGAGAGAGCGGTCTCTTGTGTTTGTTATTTTCTGCTTCATAGGTGCCTACTTCTTGTATTAGTTCATTGTTGTTTCTTGCTTTACGCTTATACAGGTTGTAACTTTGGCATTTTATGAACTGCTCAATTGAATGCAGTTTTAGCTCCTCATGATGGAGATAAGCCGGCGCTACTGGGAGTTGTTTGGCAATTATTCTAGTTATTCTATTCTGGAGTGTTTGTAATTTATGTATGTGCGTTTTTGCAGCGTAGCCCCATACAGGGGATGCGTACGTAATGATCGTTATTATTAGCGTTTTATATAGGGTAATTCCCATGTTTAATTTTAATTGGCTGTTGAGATTGATGATGGGATATGGTCTGTTTAGTTGACCATTAGCCTTGGCTCTGACCTTAGCTATATGCCTACTCCAGGTTAGGCCTTGGTCAATGACAACACCTAAGTAGGTCACTTGGTCCTTCCACTCGATATTTTCGCCTTGGTAGTTAAGTGGTTGTAGCAAGTTTCTGCCTTTACGGTGCTGTATTCTTTTAGTGAACACTATAGCCTGTGTCTTCTTCGCGTTTACTTTAATTCTCCACTTCTTGAACCATGGTTCAAGTGAGTCTAAAGCATTTTGTAGGCGTAAGTGTATTTTCGTGGCTGAGTGCATTGTGTGGTTATAGCAGTGTCATCTGCGTATATGGACTTGTTGGTTCTTACCAATTCTGGCATGTCGTTTATGTATAAATTGAACAATGTTGGTCCCACTATACTTCCTTGTGGAACTCCTGCTTGGATTTGTTTGGAGCTTGAGACTGCGTCCTCTACTGAGGTATGAAATCGTCGTTCATAGAGGTAGTCCCTCATTAGGGCTATAGCAGTGTCAGGAAATTCGTAGACTTTCAGTTTTCTGAGTAGCCCTGCATGCCATACTTTATCGAAGGCACGTTCAATAACTAAATAGAGGAAACCTGTCGATTTGTTTGTGTTGAACCCTTTGGTGATTTTCTCCGTCATTCTTAACAGTTGTAGTGCAGTAGAATGGTGAGCTCGAAATCCGAACTGTTCGGGTACAAGTATATTTTGTTTGTGCAGGTGTGAATTTATTCGCTTCAGTATCACTTTTTCTAATACCTTGCTCATCGTATTTAATAGGCTGATCGGCCTGTAGTTGATTGGTAGTGCTAGATTTTTGTTTACTTTTGGGAAAAGTAGGATTTTTGCCTCTTTCCATGCAGGTGGAAACCTGCCATGTTCGAGCGTGTAGTTGAATATTTTGGCAGGCAATGTTACTGCCCTTTTGGGTAAATTCTTTAGTACCACATTTGGTATCTTGTCTGGGCCTGGTGCTTTTCTTGCTGGCAGGTGTTTTATAATCCAGCTTATTTCTCCCGCATTTGTTTTTCGCAATTTCTTGTGTGTTCTTCTCTGACCTAAGATTTTGGCTTCATCTTCGACTTCTTGAATGAAATCGTCTTGCCGTTCGCGGGATTGGGAGAGAATACCTCCTCTAAAGTGACCGCAAACGCTTCGGCCTTAGCCTGGGGGGTCTCTGCTACGGTGTTATTAATTTGTAGTGGCGGTATATTTGTGCGTGTGCGCGTTAAGCATTTCGCAATTCCCATACTGTGTTTTGTGGGGGTTGAGATTTTCGAGTGTGTCGTTCCATTGATTTCTAATGTAGGTCCTGGCCTTGTTAATTGCTAGTTCGCGCGCATGATAATATTCTGTTCGATGTATTAGATTTCTAGTTCTCTGCCATTTACGCCTGGCTTTATTTTGAGCTTTTTGCATCTCTTTTACATCTTAGGGATATCTGGCATTAATCGTGAATTGCCTTTTTAAGGGTACGCATGTATTAATGGATGTGTTTATAGCCAGTTCTATGGATCGCTTCATCCTGTTCTTCGTTCGTGTTAATTTGGAGTTCTGGTAGGCAGAGATCTACCGTAACCTTGAACTCTTCCCAGTCCACCTTATTCAAGTTGTATCTCAAGGGTTCTGGTTTTGGCCTGAAGGGAGCATTGACTGTCAAGAGTACCGGTAGATGGTCTGATGACAGCTCCTGCAATACGTTTACATCCAGGTCAAAGGGGATATTATTTAATAGTGCAATGTCCAGAATGTCTGGTGTTTGATTGGGCATATGTGGTACGAATGTTGGCTCGTCTGGGCCTGTGATTAGATAATTTGTGTTATTTATGTGGTTAAGTAATTTAGTTCCTTGTGCATTAGTATTTGCGCAGGTCCAAATTTGGTGTTTACAATTGTAATCTCCTGCTGCAATTACTCTATGCCCTAGTTGCATGATTTTGTCAATGTCATCTGTCTCTACCTCCCCTGGGGAATTGTATACTGACACTATGACGATTTCAGTGTTGCGAATAAAAATTGTTATTGCTGTTGCTTCAGCGTGGCAGCTGAATTTATACCTCTGGGGGTGACGATGGCTTTGGTGCCTCGAGCGTCAGGTGCCACCTGATTGGTTGTCAGGTTGTTGCTAGGTTCTTGGTATGACAAACTTCTGGTTCAAACATCGTCAACGTTACTACATTTTACAAATAAAAGGAACACCTGGTCTGCTTGTTTACCTGGAAATCCAGGTAAGCCAGGTAGTTGCAAATTACCTTTCTGTAAAACCTGTCCAAAAGTGCACAGTTAAGCGGTTTCAAGCCGATGCTTTCTACCTGTTTTAACATATTGCCTTTATACAAGTAATACTTAAACTATATACATTTATTTATATTGCTAGTTAATATTGATTTCCTATGTACAGCTTATACCCTTACAGAATTATTGGAAAGTTCATACCAATAACGAGGAATAGCTCCGAAATGGTTAACTCTACAAAAGGTGTACTAATGTAAAATGTGTTTAATGAGATGTACATTTTATGTAGTATGAGTTTTTATCTATATGCTAATGTTTTCCAGAATAAAGAGGGCTTCAGAGACTATTCCTACAATACTCAATATATACATTTTTTTTTGCTTCCAAATTTCTTTAATATATGCAGATATTCAATCAAAACTGTTAGAGCCATTTTTGAGAAAATAAGTATAAAAAATATTCCACATAAACGGTAGACTGGAATGGATTGAAATTTTTCCTAAAACCTTCGCGTCGCATGTTTGAAAGTTGATAAACTCAAATACCAAGTTTGGTACTTAACCTACTTTTGTTTATAATTATGCTGTTCACAGATGCACACGCAGATCTTATTCTATAAACACTTTTCGAGGATTCAGTGTCCTCAAAAAAATTATTTTCGATAAAACATCATTACAATGCAATACCTTCCCTACCTGTTATGTACAAGCTAAACATAAAATATGAGATGGAATAATTATTGAAATTTTAAACAAAAATATTAAGTGGTATAATACAGGAATATACCCTTCTAGATCACAAATAAGTATAGGGCCGCGCCGTGGCCGAGTGGTTAGACCACTCGACTCTCACCTAGACGGTCGGGGTTCGATCCCCGCATGTGAGATTTGTGGTGGACAAAACGGCGCTGGGGCGGGTTTTCTCCGGGTACTCCGGTTTCCCCCGCCATCGCATTCCACCGGTGCTCCATCATCATTCATGGATCATCAGTGTCACCGCCTGCGGTGCCATTAGTAGTTAAAGCGGGCGTTAAACACTACCAAAAAAAAAACAAACAAATAAGTATACTACGGAACACTTTCATTCCTTTAATTTGTTCTTAGTAATCTGCAATATAGTCTAAAATTAAATATAAAGTTCAAAACAAAAATAAGTTTGTATTGAATATGTAAAAAGGAGAGTAATTTTTTTATGGAGCTCTTTAATGCTACAGTTCTCAGCACCCCATTTAGGCGTGAAAGATCACTTAATTTTCTTCACAGGCCGCTTTATCAGTTTTGAGGTTTTATGTGCCATAAATCTACAACACAGGATAGATGTCTTTATTTCCTCTCCGAATAAAATCAATCGCCCCCCTCCCAGATTTGAATCCGCGATCTTGAAAACTAAAGGCTAGTATGTCACTCTTAAATGACGGAGCACTATTGATATTGCAGTTTTTTTTTAAATGTTGGCGTGATGAGGAGGGAGCGTTATTCCTAACTCCTGGAAACTTCAACTATAAAAAGTATTCTTGACCCCCCCCTCCCAGAGCCAAATTCTAGATACGTCACTGCATGTGGCTATAGAATATTGTAACAAACAATGCTTTATTTGTTTCTCTGATTAAAATCTGTTCACAATAAATGCGTTTTGTTTTATGCTCGGACATCAATTGCGCCTGCAGCTACTAACGCACGTTACGAAACTGGCTATGCACCTTCAGTTGAAGCTGAACTGTCTACAGGCTTCGTTCCCCTTTTTATATCTGTCGATCAGGTGGCAGGAAAATTCCAGAAGCAGTAACAGGTGTACCAATGAGACTTTGACGTCAAAGATTTTGCTGACGGAACACATATCCATTAGCGCAGGAGTAACAATGGATATCAACAATGAGCAATGGCTTACTAAACAAGCCGTTTATACACGTTCGGTGAGAACGGCCGCAGGGCATAGGTACATAATTTATATGATGTGTTTAAAAAGCGACAAATTTGTCATTTTTAGCCAGACACTCACTCCCAGTGTCCCTTAAGAAAGAACTTATTGATGCAAGCGCCATGAGGGTGTCTATTTATATAACAGAAAGTGTTAACATGTTTGAATACCGCCACAGATGTATCATGATGCTTTCAGGGACATGTACACTTTGCTAGGAGCAGTAAATACATTGTAATGCAATATATCAGCATAATTGCATATGTTTGAATTGAAGCGTAAACAGGTTAATGCATTGGGTTTACTAGACTCAAATATTTGTTCTCTGGTACGCGGAACAAAAATAGCCATATTATGTTATTCAACTGTAAGGTAACAATAGCTTGCGGTAACTTCAGTTTGACGTGCTATCGATCTGACGCCCGTCAGGTTGCGTGTTTGCGCTTCGCTTCATCTCTGCAACATAGTGGTAATTTTCTCTTCGGTGACGAGACCGTCTGAGCTAATATAATATTGCGTGCGTGGGAGAGGCTTGAAGCTCGACCCACTTATAAGGAAATAATGGAGAGATAGCAAAATGCAAAAGTATTTGTGATACTGTGCTTCTCAGCATCTCATTCTATATTGGAAGTGAAAGAGCGCTTAATTTTGCCTCCTTACCAGAGTTGAGTATTTTTACGTGCCGCAAATGCACGTCACGGAACCAGCGGATTTTCTTCCCTTCCGAAGGAAAGCAAGCTAAGAATTTTTGCGCCTGAAAAAGTCTATCGTCCTCCGCCGGGTTTGAACCCGCGACCTATAGGAAGCTAGCATGGTAACCACTACACCACGGAGGGCGATAATACAGTACGGTAGGTAATGATAATTAATAATAATAATAATAATAATAATTGTATTCAATCATTAAGCTTGGTAGCAATTAGTTTTTACCTTTCTAGCATGCATCTACAATGCACATAGTAGATAGAGAAAGTATTGTATTCCACCCAAACATTTTACAGCAAGATTTCACCGGAGGTGTATGTTTTGAAACCCTGTGAATCCAAGAGAAGCTTCTTAGAAAAAGATCTGTGTGTGTGTGTGTGTGTGTGTGTGTGTGTGGGTGTGTGTGTGGGTGTGGGCCACTTAACTCAACCAAACTATATTTAAGTTTAATATCTACCAAGGATGTGACACGATGATATTCAGGAAAAGCCCTCCATCACAAACTTTTCTTCACATTTAGCATGTTTCAATTGTTTTTCTATTTTCTGAAAAATGTTGATTAAAACGACGTATATTGAAGATATCTGCATTGCAAATTAAATTTATATAGCCTCTGAAGTCCACATAGACAAAAACTTATCTACTACACAAAAAATGCAGATATCCTTCAAAACTAACAACATATAGGTTTTTGTTGTGTAGCTAACCATTTCCGAGGTGTATCATGGTGTTGGTACTTACACTTTTCCGTGTTTCTTTTGTTTTACTCTTGGTCATGCAAAGAAGGGAATTTCAATGATAATGACATAGCGACACATTTTGAAACATTTGACTATTCCCTTATTTCTCTCCTACTTTTAAGGTACTAACTAATAATGTGGATCTCAATTAGCATGACGCAGACAAAAGAATAATGTTTTGTAAGAAACTTGACTGCAGCGGAGGTAGAGAAAGTCATGTAATTGGAATACTTCAGATTTTGTCTTATTCAAAGATACTTAAAGTTATGTTTACTTATATCAGTATATTTATTTCAATCAAAGTATACAAGTTACTGTTAATTACAGATAACGATGTAAGATGCATATACTGTAGTAATATATTATATTGTTTGATTGCCAGTACTTTGTGGTAACCGCATAATTTAATACTGGTCTATTGCTACCCAGAATTATGTATGGCACTTCAAGAGTTTCACATCTATACTGTGGATAATCTAATAACTGTCTACTTCTGATCCATAATTATGTATTACACTTCTAGTGTTCACCTTTAATAGTTTCTACAGTGCAGATTATCTAATCTTCCTATCCTATAATTATATATTACACTTCCAATGCTGACCTCTAATACATTCTTCTTCATATAGCCTAAGAAATCATACACGTAGAAGTTTACAATTTTCAAGGTTCCAGTAAAAATGAATAACGGTTTACAATGAGTTTTACCGGCTGATTTTCACATAATTCTTAACACTTTTTATGAAGTATTAGAATGCCTTCTACAACAGCAGAACTTTCTCAGGGAGTGATTCTCGCGCATGGCCAAATGTTACATATAATGAATTTAATGTATTCTTACAGGATCTTGACTTACAACAATAACTTCCGCAACAACTGGAAAACACTTCCGGACTATGACTGTTTACGACTTTAAATCATCATTAACAGCCAAACAAAGTGAAGTTTGGCAAAGAAATCCCATCTAAAGAAACAATTTACAATTGGTACTGCTAATTTCAAGGAGACCGGTTTCTTCTTGTGATGAATTTCGTGAAGGATGCCAAAAACTGTTTCCAATGAACATATTGCCACTGTTCAAGGAATACTTGAACAAGATCTACAGACATATTACGAGTTTATTTGGGAAATATTAGGAATTCTTACGAGTCAAATTCAAAACATTTCACATCAACAGTTGAGACACGAGAAACATTGTTATCGATAGATTCCACTTAAATTGACTCCCGGTCAATATCAACAAAGCATTGATTGGTGCAGAAAAACCTCTGGAGCAATTCCAAGGTGGCACCTTCAATCTGGTTTGCAATATGTTTCACAGGAGTTTTACTCCATCCTCAATTAGTACTTGAATTCTGTACCACTTCACAGAAATGGTACTGCATCTGCCATTTAGTACTGTGAATTCGGTCCACTTCACAGAAATGGTACTGCATCTGCCATTTAGTACTGTGAATTCGGTACCACTTCACAGAAATGGTACTGCATCTGCCATTTAGTACTGTGAATTCGGTACCACTTCACAGAAATGGTACTGCATCTGCCATTTAGTACTGTGAATTCGGTACCACTTCACAGAAATGGTACTGCATCTGCCATTTAGTACTGTGAATTCGGTACCACTTCACAGAAATGGTACTGCATCTGCCATTTAGTACTGTGAATTCGGTACCACTTCACAGAAATGGTACTGCATCTGCCATTTAGTACTGTGAATTCGGTACCACTTCACAGAAATAGTATTGCATATGCATTTTTACAGTGAATTAGGGAGGTTTTTATGTAAAATGATTTACACAAATGTTAAAAATAGAAAGCAATTCAAAATCATTGTTCTATCATTTCTATCCCAGTACACAGATTGATATATAGTTCAAAATTTGTTTTTATTTTTATCTTTAATGTTTCAAATAAGTATCGATTTTTTGTTTCAGAAAATGTGTTGATCGAATAAAATAGAATATAAAAAATAGGCTGTTCGAATTTTGGTTTTGTAACCTAACAGCCTTATTGATAAAAGGAACACAAACTTAGTGATTTTGGATTGTGTTGGACTGGATTGCACTCACTAAGTTCGCCAGTAGCCATTAAGACTTATCAATGTTGAACATGTCAAGGAATGTGCGATTCAGTTACATATATACATAAAGATAAGATTGGATTTTGAACATAAAAGAACATTATTTACAACTAGTATGAATCAAAATACGAATATTTTATATATTTCCCTGCAGTTATAATACTAACATAAAAATATATATAAACAAATACAGTTTAATTTCATATGTATTGCATTACTTATATTTTAAACACTTACAAGGCTTATACAGCCTGAACCTCTTAACATTTTGTTATAATTGCTTTGCATTGCATAGATTTGATTGTTAGTTCAATACACATACATTTAAATAGCTAAGATTAATTCTAGATTAGGCATTAAATGTTGCTTTCAATGATTTATGATTAAAACAGCTAGATTCTACTTACAGAACTATAAGTTTTATCATCTGGATAATTTGCCATTTAGATAATCTTATACAGAATGAACTGATTTTGAGCAAAGGTACTTTTTAGCAGCAATTTTAAAAGCACTGCAATCATCAACTTTTCTTTTAGATCATCCGGAATAACACTGAACACGTTTATGGTTTCATAATACACACCTTTCTGAAAACAAGAAAGTTTTACGCTGGGATGATGGGCGTTACCTTTTTTTCTCGTATTTATATCATCAAGGTCATTGTTTGTTATAAATGTGGCTCCATTACAAACAAAGAATGTTAAGATAGAGTGTGTGTGTGTGCAAGATAGGGTTAATATCTTCAGTCTTCTGAAAAAAGATCTGAAAAGAGTGTCTGATGGTGGTATTACAAATGATTCTTTTAATCTTCCTCCGCCTGAGGAATATTCGTTTACTTTCTACTAAGGTTCCGCACAGTAATATTCCATGATCGAATTAAAATACGCATAGTACACTAGTTTAAGTGTATCAAGAGAACTTACATTTACTAATGCTCAAATAGCATAGCAGGCAGAGCTGAGATTAGGTAAGATACTCGTACTTAATATGAGCTTTCCAATCTAAACATCTGTCTACTTGAGGGTCCTGAAATTTAATGCTGTCTATTTGTTCCAATAACATGTCATTAATACCTATTTCCATTGGTGTGTGCGATGTTAGATGAGTTATAAATGTAATAACTTTTGTTTTGTTCAATTTAATTACTCACTCATTAGGTTTTTAGTGGTCACCTGCCCCCTGGTGTCATAAGCGAACAGAACAATACTTGCAGTACCCTTTAAATAAAGTAATAGGTTGTTTATATAGGTCATAAACTGTACATTAAAAAGATTAGCATTTAGGGGCGAGGGCACTCCAGCTCCACTTATAGACTATAGATTATACCAAAGTGGGGGAAAAAGTGCGCCATATATAATTTGTGGTGGGGAGCTATATGTTGAAGTATCAAAATATGACAAGTGTCCCATATCAATTTTCGGCTAATTCCATACTGTCCATAAATGAGCTAATAAGGTAATCTTGCCACTCAAAAGTATTAAAAATAGTTAATACCTGCCGTTTGTGAAAATTGCAACACCAAGAAAGAATTTCCTTAGTAACTTCAAACTTGGTGGAGGTGTAGAAGTGTGTATAAGCAATAAGTGATTAAATTTGCAGAGATATGGGGTGCATGTAGGCCGAGCAGAGCCCTGGCGTGTCGGTCCGAGAAGGTCAGTGTTACACCAAGTGTAGTCAGCGCAGCGGTATCAAACAAGGTGCAAAAAATAAAATGAGTGCCAGTATACCCCGTCGACGTAAAAGCGAGCCATCGGCAAGTGAGTGAGTTTTAACGGGGCAGAATGATCGATCTCCTGGAAGCGGGTTTGTCATGTCATGAAATTTCGGCTCGTACGACAGTGATGCGTGTGTGGAAGCAGTGGATAGATGAAGGTCGTACGCAGCGAAGAGCAGGTACTAGACCATGTAAGGTGACCACAGCACGGGATGACCGCCATCGGACCGTATAGCTTCATCCATAGTGTTGGCTCGACGCTGGATCAGTGCAACAGGTGTGAACTTGTCTGCATCAACGGTTCGTCGTCTGCTGCTGCAAGTTGGACTGGTTGCACACATGCCATTACGTCGGCTTTCATTGTCAAGAAACCACAAGCTCCTCCGACTGCAATGGGCACATGAACACTGTCACTGGGGTGCTGAGTGGCAAAATACTTTCATTTCGGAAGATTCCCGCTTCAACGTGTCCTACAGTGATGGCCGTTTACGTGTCCGATGGTACCGTGGTGAGCGCAATCTGAAGGGCTGCATTGTTGAGCAGTATAACGGACAAACACCAGGGTGTTGGCTTGGAGCGCCATTGGTTACAACAACCGATTTCGCCTCCTACAAATTGGGGCACTTCGAACAGCAACCGGTACCTACAGGTGGTTGTAGAACCCGAGGTACTCTCCCTGCTTCAGGCATTTCCACAGGTTACATTTCAGCAGTACACTGCCCGGCCACATATTGCAACGAATATACAAGCCTTCTAAAAAGAGCGACGGCTTCCCTGGCCTACACGTTCGCCTGACATGTCGCCAATCGAACGTGTCTGGGATGTGGAAGGTCGGCGCCTGGTGTGTAACGGTCCTCCAGTAATCAGTATCATGGATTTGTGGACTCGAATACCAACTGCGTGTTGGGAAATCCCCCAGGAACTTATTCAGAACCTTTTTGATTCAATGCTACGGCGTATATCAGCTCTAATTGCAGCGCATGGAGGCCGCACCAAATACTGAATATGAGGGCTCAAAGGTTCTGTGTAGATTTGAAAAGTGTATCATTTATTACTTGTCATGTATCTAATCTGTGATATTAAATTCATTGTATTCGTGAGTTTCCTTCTCGGTATTTCAATTTTCACAAACGTCAGGATATTTGCAAACAAGATAAAATTTGAAAACTTACAAATATTGTAAAATCATCTTAGTAGTTATTTTATAACACTATTGAAAGCGAATTCTGTTATATTTGTTAAAGAATTAAAATGTCCATGTAAAGAAGCTAACCATCATATACTATTAATACTAGTTTGGTAACTCTATTGGGTCTACATTAAACTAAACATTTACCAACATATATTTTTCACATTTACCATTAAACCCAAAAATTGCAAAAGTGCAAATAGAGATCATGACGCCCCACCACGCATGTGTAGTCTCCTCAGTGGCCTATGGGTAACATGCCAGCTTCTGGCTCCGAAGTTAATGGGTTCAAAACCGGCGGAGGGCAATTAATTTTTTTTTTCGAACGTAAAATTCCTTACCATTGCTTCCTTCATAAGGTAAAAAAGCCGGCGGTAACGTGTCGTGTCTGATAAAGAAGCTACCGGGCAAAATGAAGCACTCCTTCATGCCCAATATAGAAAGAAATGCTAAAAACAACACCAGTTTAAGAGCGCCCAGGAGAAAAAGAAAACACACTCTTTTCATTTTGTTTACCACGGATATGTACATATATTTCACCACCAGATTCCAGTATGATCATTAGGACCGACAGGAGGCTGCAGGCCGCAGATATGTACATATATTGCGCCATCACATCCTAGTATGAACATAAGGAATCATAAATACTACAGATCACAGATGTATACCTCTATTGTGCCAAAATATCCCAGTATGAGCATTAGGAAGCACAGAGGCTACAAACCACAGATATGTATATCTGTTGTGCCACAAGAATCCCAGTACGACCTTAAGGAACCAAGCTACAGGCCGCAGGCATGTACGACTAAAGTGCCACCAGATCCCAATATAAACACCAGAGGAAACAAGGCCAACAGGTTGCAGATATGTACATCTGTTGTGCCATCAGATCCCAATATGAATATAAGGAGCAACACAGGCTATAGACCACAGATACGAGTATGTTCATCTATTGTGCCAACAGGATTCAGTATGAACATAAGGAGCAATATAGGTTACAAGCCGATAATATGTACATCTATTGTGACTCCAGACCGCAGGAAATAGGAATAAAGTGATGAAAACTCAGGAGGCTGCAGACCACAGATATGTACATCTGTTGCGACACCAGATCCCAGGAGGAAGGGATGAAGTCAAGAAACCACAGGAGGATACAAACCACAGATATGTACATATATTGCGGCACCAGAACCCAGGTGGAAGGGATAAAGTCCAGAAACCACAGGAGGCTGCAGACCACAGATATGTACATCTGTTGCGACACCAGATCCCAGGAGGAAGGGATGAAGTCAAGAAACCACAGGAGGTTACAGACCACAGATATGTACAAATATTGCGACACCAGACTCCAGATGGAAGGGATAAAGAGAAGAAACCACAGGAGGCTACAACCCACAAGTGTCTGCATCTATTGCGACACCAGACCCCAGGTGGAAGGGATAAAATGAAGAAACCACAGGAGGCTGCAGACCACAGATATGTACATCTGTTGCGACACCAGATCCCAGGTGGAAGGGATGAAGTCAAGAAACCATAGGAGGCTGCAGACCTCAGATATGTGCATCTGTTGCGACACCAGATCCCAGGAGGAAGGGATGAAGTCAAGAAACCACAGGAGGACACAAGACCACAGATATGTACATCTGTTGCGACGCCAGACCCCAGGTGGAAGGGATGAAGTCAAGAAACCATAGGAGGCTGCAGACCACAGATATGTGCATCTTTTGCGACACCAGGCCCCAGATGGAAGGGATGAAGTGAAGAAGCCACAGAAGGATGCAGACCACAGATATATACATCTGTTGCGACACCAGACCCCAGGTGGCAGGGATGAAGCCAAGAAACCACAGGAGGATGCAGACAACAGATATGTACATCCATTGCGACACCAGACCCCAGGTGGAAGGGATGAAATGAAGAAACCACTGTAGGCTACAGCCCACAGGTATCTACATCTATTGCGACACCAGACCCTAGGTGGAACGGATGAAGTCAGGAAACCACAGGAATTTGCAGACCACAGATATGTACATCTGTTGCGACACCAGATCTCAGGAGGAAGGGATGAAGTCAAGAAACTACAGGAGGCTGCAGACCACAGATATGTACATCTTTTGGGACACCAGACCCCAGGAAGAAGGGATGAAGTCAAGAAACTACAGGAGGCTGCAGACCACAGATATGTACATCTTTTGGGACACCAGACCCCAGGAAGAAGGGATGAAGTCAAGATACCACAGGAGGCTGCAAACCACAGATATGTACGTCTGTTGCCACACCTGACCCCAGGTGGATGGGATGAAGTCAAGAAACCACAGGAGGTTACAGACCACAGATATGTACAAATATTGCAAACCAGACTCCAGATGGAAGGGATAAAGAGAAGAAACCACAGGAGGCTACAACCGACAGGTATCTGCATCTATTGCGACACCAGACCCCAGGTGGAAGGGATAAAATGAAGAAACCACAGGAGTCTATAATCCACAGATATATACATATATTGTCACACCAGACTCCAGATGGAAGGGATGAAGATAAAGAAACCACAGGATGCTACAGACCACCGATATGTACATCTATTGCGACACCAGATCCCAGCAAGAAGGGAAGATGTCAAGGATTCACAGCAGGCTACAGACCACAGGTATGTAAATATAATGCGACTGCAGACTCCAGGTGAAAGGGATGGGGTCAAGGAATTACAGGAGGCTACTGACCACTGATTTCTACCTATACTGAGACACCAGATCCCAGGAGTAAGATATGAAGTGAAGAAACCATAGGAGGCAACAGACCACAGATATGTACATATATTACGACACCAGACTCCAGATAGAAGGAATAAAAAGAAGAAACCACAGGAGGACACAGCCCATAGGTATGTACATATACTGTCAGACCAGGCTTCAGGTGGAAGGCATGAAGGAACAACAAGGAGGTTACAGAGCACAGATATGTACACATATTGTCACACCATACTCCAGGTAGAAGGGAAAAAGTGAAGGAACCGGAGCAGGCTACTGAACACAGATATGGACATATATTGTCACACCATACTCCAGATGGAAGGGATGAAGTGAAGAAACCACAGGAGGCTACAGAACACCGATATGGACATATATTATCACACCAGAGTCCAGGTGGAAGGGATGAAGTGAAGGAAGTACGGGAGGCTACAGAACACAGAGATGGACATTTATTGTCACACCAGACTCCAGGTGGAAGGGATGAAGTGATGCAACCGCAGGAGGCTACAGAACACAGAGATGGACATATATTGTCACACCAGACTCCAGGCGGAAGGGATGAAGTGATGCAACCGCAGGAGGCTACAGAACACAGATATGGACATATATTGGCACACCAGACTACAGGTGGAAGGGATGAAGTGATGAAAATACAGGGGGCTACAGAACACAGAGATTGACATATATTGTGATAACAGTTTCCAGGATGAATATAAGAAACCACAGAAGTCTTCAGGTCACAGGCAGAAGGGCCAAAGAGACACGCAGGGATCGCATACTTTTTGACGCTCCATGACCAGTCTCAGCGTTGTAACTATATAGAAAGAGCGATAACATTTATCCTTCTAGTTTTTGAACAAGCAAGGACGTCATCTGCCGGCACCGCTATACTTTAGTAAACCTGGACGCATAGATGAAATATGAGACGGAAACGGAATGATGGAGAAATTATGGAAAGGAAGCCGTCATTCCTTCCAACCAGGAAAATACACGAAAATCCCACGCGGTTAAAGAGAATCGAGCCTGCAACATCCCGAATATGAGGGGCGCACTTTACCGCCTAGCCAACTCGCTGGTTTTTCAGCTGCACTTAAATCTATTTAATGAAAAAGGTGCTGTAAAAATCCAGATAAGATAGGGAAAATGTCACTCAAATAGCATTCTCTTATAACATTTTTTTTATTTCAATTAACACAACGTTTAGTACTTGTTTTAAGCCATCACCCCCATGGGGGATTCTGTGGTCCAACTAGGCTAGCTGTGATTCCTGGTAAGTTTGTGGAAAAAGAATGCCCATTATATTTATAAACATTAATCTGTTGGGTGTTTGCAGTGTAACTTTATGTTACGGCATGAAATGTGATGCTTGTGAGGAAACTCGGTTCTGCACATAAAGTAACATAGCCTGTCTTCACAGGCGGGATTAACATGAATGACCGCCGTGGTGTAATGGGCATATAAACCGGGAGAGACGAGAAGGGGAAAGTCCCTACAGCAAACCTCTCAGGTCTTCTCTCTTGCCATGCGAAGCCTTGCTGACGAGTCTCAAGGAGAGCCGAAATAAACCCATATGTGTTGCATAGGGAGTCTAGTGATTTTTATTACTGAAGATAGGGAATCTTAACTTGCCTAATGGATACAACATCAGAAGCAGTGCATTTCAGAAGTCGTTGGAGGTAATTATTTTTCATTTCATTTTAAATTTGAAGTTCTAGTTAATGCGTAATTACATTTGTTGTATTCTTCTCCATCTATTGTAATTAATAATAATAATAGTAGTAACACCAATAGGTGTATGTATTAGATTTCATTGACATTATTTGCATTGTCAAGGGCGTTTCATTAAATGCTGAACAAAGATGTCTATATATAATATTTTGTGAAGAGAATAAAAAAGCATAACGCCCCTGATCACCACGTTTGCTTTCTCGCACAGCAAATACAGCAGGGGAAGATATCAGCAATTTCCAACGGCAAAATTAAACCTCAGAATGCCTTGCATTTCTGCTGAGGCATGCATTTTCTCAATAGCAGTGCTCTTGGCTTGAAAATGAGATGCTCCAACAGCATTGAAATTAAATAACAAATAAAGTGTAGCGACTTCCTCTCACGTCACATTTACGTGTAGCAAATTTGGATACCCAGATATCACCGGAAATACCCTTTTGAGGACCAGTGAATCCAAGTGTGTGTCTTTGAGACTTTCTTTATTTATTTGTACATGCAAAGGATCTTAACGTCCCAATCTTTATTGTGATCAGCGGCTTTACTTCCCTGTCGAAGAAGGCCATGTTAGGAAAAAGGCTTCGGCCTCCGCCGGGATTCAAACCGTGACTTTGGGAACTGGAGGGTAGCACGATACCGCCAGATCACGGAGGATGACGTGTGTGTGTGGACAGCATAAGTGAGAAAGCAACATTCACCTAAATATCAAACTTGACTTACAAGTTCAGCATTTTTCAAGGATGCAACATGAAGATTTCCAGGAAACTCTTCTACCTCGAACTACAATTTTCGAAATGTTGTTCTTCTTAAAGATGGCTGTAACTGTTTTAATGCAAATACCGTATATGAGGGACATTTCCATGAAAAACCAATCTTGAAGTTCTCCTCACTCTGAACGACTTTTGCATAACTGGTAAACCACAGGGTGAGGGCTGCGCAGTGGCCGAGTGGTTAGACCATTCGCCTCTTATTAAGGTGTCCCGAGTTCGACCCAACGTGAAGAAAGCAGCGCAGGGGCGGGTTTTCTGGTTTTCCCAGCCATCACATTCCAGCGGTGCTTCATCTTCATTCCATGTATCACCAGTGCCATCGCCTGAGGTGCCAAAATAGTAAAAAGCGGACGCTAAGCAGTACAAGAAGGTAAACCACAAGAGATAGACAAAAACACAAAAAATGTAGATGTCAAGAAACACAATTTTTGTCCTTTTGTATCTTTGTTATGGGGCGCTTTTTTTAGCGCTTCAGCCCAATGTATTCTCTCAGTTGCCTTCTTCTTACAAGGAAATAAGGAATAAGAACATTTGTGGCAATATCGATTGGCATGATGGAGATACAAGAATAATCATTTGTAAGAGCAGTTTGTTTGCGAAACGTGTCATGTGAGTGGAACACGTCAGATATTTTACATTATAGCATTATTGTTTACTTCTAATACTAAACTGCGCGGCTGGCGCTCAGCTACTACCAAATTGAACACAGCTGAAACCTCATTTGGGTGGCAGAGTAGATAGCCGCATTCTTAATGTATACCTGCCCAAACAGATGTAGTGCTAAGGATGTTTTTCCATTGTCTGTTTTGTGGTTAATCAAATAGCTGAGAGAATTGCGCTTCTGTTTATGGTACGCCTGAGATCTGTGAGTACAACCTCAGACCTCTGCAATATAAAACAAGTCATTATATTTCTGTAGAATGTTTAAGCTGACAATTCTAATTTGTCCTGTCATACCAGTTAGAGTGAGCAATACACCAGACACCTAAATATGTACGCACAATTTTACCGGAAATATCTCTATCATTCCCTTATAAACAATTCTGCTGTAAAATTAGGACCAAAGGTTCCACGAAAAAGCGAACAAGAATATTAATACGAGGCAGTGACGTTTGCTTAAAAACGTAACATTTCAGAGATATTAACATGGTTAAGAGGTACAATAGCGCGCGAGACTTGTGCAGGTATTTCAGCGACATTTGCACAAAACAAGATTAATACCAGGAAGTGACGTTTGTGTAAAAACTAAACATTTCAGAGATATTAACATGGGTAAGAGGTACAATAGCCCGCGAGACTTGTTCAGCTGCCACAGCGACATTTGCACAAACAAGAATATTAATACGAGACAGTGACGTTTGTGTAAAAACTAAACATTTCAGAGATATTAATATGGGTAAGAGATACAATAGCCCGCGAGACTTGTTCAGGTATTTCAGCGACATTTGCACAAAACAAGAATATTAATACGAGGCAGTGACGTTTGTGTAAAAACTAAACATTTCAGAGATATTAATATGGGTAAGAGGTACAATAGCCCGCGAGACTTGTTCAGGTGTTTCAGCGACATTTGCACAAACAAGAATATTAATACGAGGCAGTGACGTTTGTGTAAAAACTAAACATTTCAGAGATATTAACATGGGTAAGAGGTACAATAGTGCGCGAGACTTGTTCAGGTGTTTCAGCGACATTTGTACAAAACAAGAATATTAATACGAGGCAGTGACGTTTGTGTAAAAACTAAACATTTCAGAGATATTAACATGGGTAAGAGGTACAATAGCCCGCGAGACTTGTTCAGGTGTTTCAGCGACATTTGTACAAAACAAGAATATTAATACGAGGCAGTGACGTTTGTGTAAAAACTAAACATTTCAGAGATATTAATATGGGTAAGAGGTACAATAGCCCGCGAGACTTGTTCAGGTGTTTCAGCGACATTTGTACAAAACAAGAATATTAATACGAGGCAGTGACGTTTGTGTAAAAACTAAACATTTCAGAGATATTAACATGGGTAAGAGGTACAATAGTGCGCGAGACTTGTTCAGGTGTTTCAGCGACATTTGTACAAAACAAGAATATTAATACGAGGCAGTGACGTTTGTGTAAAAACTAAACATTTCAGAGATATTAACATGGGTAAGAGGTACAATAGTGCGCGAGACTTGTTCAGGTGTTTCAGCGACATTTGTACAAAACAAGAATATTAATACGAGGCAGTGACGTTTGTGTAAAAACTAAACATTTCAGAGATATTAACATGGGTAACAGATACAATAGCCCGCGAGACTTGTTCAGGTGTTTCAGCGACATTTGTACAAACAAGAATATTAATACGAGGCAGTGACGTTTCTCTATAACTAAACATCTCAGAGATATTAACATGGGTAACAGATACAATAGCCCGCGAGACTTGTTCAGGTGTTTCAGCGACATTTGCACAAAACAAGAATATTAATACGAGGCAGTGACGTTTGTGTAAAAACTAAACATTTCAGAGATATTAATATGGGTAAGAGATACAATAGCCCGCGAGACTTGTTCAGGTGTTTCAGCGACATTTGTACAAAACAAGAATATTAATACGAGGCAGTGACGTTTGTGTAAAAACTAAACATTTCAGAGATATTAATATGGGTAAGAGGTACAATAGTGCGCGAGACTTGTTCAGGTGTTTCAGCGACATTTGTACAAAACAAGAATATTAATACGAGGCAGTGACGTTTGTGTAAAAACTAAACATTTCAGAGATATTAATATGGGTAAGAGATGCAATAGCCCGCGAGACTTGTTCAGGTGTTTCAGCGACATTTGTACAAAACAAGAATATTAATACGAGGCAGTGACGTTTGTGTAAAAACTAAACATTTCAGAGATATTAACATGGGTAAGAGATGCAATAGCCCGCGAGACTTGTTCAGGTGTTTCAGCGACATTTGTACAAAACAAGAATATTAATACGAGGCAGTGACGTTTGTGTAAAAACTAAACATTTCAGAGATATTAATATGGGTAAGAGGTACAATAGCCCGCGAGACTTGTTCAGGTGTTTCAGCGACATTTGTACAAAACAAGAATATTAATACGAGACAGTGACGTTTGTGTAAAAACTAAACATTTCAGAGATATTAATATGGGTAAGAGATACAATAGCCCGCGAGACTTGTTCAGGTATTTCAGCGACATTTGTACAAAACAAGAATATTAATACGAGGCAGTGACGTTTGTGTAAAAACTAAACATTTCAGAGATATTAATATGGGTAAGAGGTACAATAGTGCGCGAGACTTGTTCAGGTGTTTCAGCGACATTTGCACAAACAAGAATATTAATACGAGACAGTGACGTTTGTGTAAACACTAAACATTTTCTAATTTGCTTTTATTTACATTAAAAGTATACTATTTATTTTTACATTTACTATTTTAAAGCCAGAAATAGATATTTGATTGACCCTTGACCGAATTGAAGTATAAAACTGTATTATTCTCAATTCCTTTATTTTTGTGCAGTTGAAGTCCTCCTTGGCCTGCAGTTTTCAGAAGAGCGCAAGAATGGACAGTCTCTGTGGTGTGGTGGAAACGTGCCGGCCTCTAATTCAGAAATTAAAATTAATTTCATTTATAGGCTGCGATCCTCAGCGTCCCATGCTATGTCGTGCTTCAGGTTATTTTACGACATGGGACCAGTATCTTTACTTCCTTTCAGAAGCAAGTCGTGCTAAGAATTTTTACGCCGGGGTTTTTCTTTATCCTGAAAAGACGAATGTCGAGTACCGCTAAGTTCTAGGAATCCTGGACCCATTTGAGCCATACATGGTCCGGCATGACCTAAATGTTGAATAACGTTTAAATCCCCCCCCTTCCAGAATAAGAGCTTCAACTACTTAAAATATGATATATTTTAGCTGGTATTAGTTATTTTCGATAGCTCATATTGAAAATGTTGAAAAATTCAATACAGGTGCAACGTTTCTTCTCTGTTAAACTAAATAAAAGTAAAAAACTTGTTCGCAACAATTTTTGTTGTAAGCATAAGTTATAAACATGTAATGATCCGATAAACATTACGTATCATATCAACAAGTGTTTCATTATGAACAAGAATATATTTATACCACGTGGCCCAACAGTGCCGTCTTTCGCATGTGCAAATAACCCTTCGTGCATGAAAAACACTGCAGAGCCCCACGGGGTAAATCCAAGCTTAGGCCGGTAAGAAAAGTCTATTTCACTTATCAATATTCACAAATAAGTAGTAATACGCTCTGCTTATTTACACAAGATGCTTTGGGGTTAAACCAAAGCATTAAGGCGCTGCAACAAAACCATGATTGAGAGCGCTTAGTGTTTCATATTATTATTATTATTATTATTATTATTATTATTATTATTATTATTATTATTATTATTATTAGTAGTAGTAGTAGTAGTAGTAGTAGTAGTAGTAGTAGTAGTAGTAGTAGTAGTAATATTATTAATTATTTTTACTATGCATTATACTTTAGCAGGTATTCAAGATATCAACGCGTTGTAACAAAAACATGCAAACAGAAGACAAGTAAACTTTCACTGTATTACGTGCTATCATGATTGCATGCTCTTCGTTATGAATATTTCAAGTTTTATTTTCATTCCGCCAAGCAAAGTAATAACGATGATGGTAATACAACAATAATAATTATGATAATAAGTATAATAATGATGATAATAATAACATTAATAAGTATAGAATAATAATAATAACACAATGAAACACGTGCTCCCATGCATGATTTGCCTAACGGTGTCTTATTGTTTTGTTTTAGCTCTACAGTGGGTCTAGTTTCTAATATTAAATAAGAACAGCGTGTTGCATAATTACAAAACTATTTATTGACGGGTATTGATAGGTGAAATAGATTTTTGAAATACTTGTGAATCTAAGAGATGAGTTTACTCTCTAGAAAATAAAGGCTACGTTAATACCTTCTCCGCGTGTTTACTCTGTTGTTGTATATCATCACAGACTCTAGTACAAGCCTGGGAGCCGCCTCTCAATAAGTGCGATTCCTTCACCTCTTGCACTGTTATGCAAGAGTAGAAGAAGGAAGGTCCCTATCGCTTACAACACCACTCACCGGCGTATGCTTGGTGTTGTTGCAATTTTTTAACTCATGAATATGCTATTGGGCCACCTGATATAACCATGCTTATCGACATAAACATTACCAGAAATGGTCTTATTGCTTAGTTCTTCATAAGTAGAAGGGAAATAAGGGAAGGCATTAGACTAAAGCGAGAGTCACATGTTTTGAAAGCTGTCGTTAAGCGAATATCATGAAATTAGGTTCTCTTCTCATGGCCTGGAGTAAAAAAAAAGAGATGTGAAACGAAATATGACCTGCCAATTGAGAAAACTTTAAATAGTAGAACATTGAAAACAATAACATAGAATACTTCGGAAAAGCTTAACCCTACTTAAAAATATGAATAACATAAATAGTGTGTTTTAACGATGCTTGCAGTTTTCTGCATCTTTAACGGTTTACCAGTTATACAAAAGTCATCCATAATGAAGAGGTCTTCAGATACAATTCTCAGAAAATTCAAGATATACCTTTTAGTCGTCGGGTAAATATCTTTGATATACAGTTTTAATCAAAATTGTTAAAGCCATTTTTGAGAAAAAATGAAGAGTGAGGAAAGCGTGTTGTAAACCTCATTTACGGAGGATGGTCTTGCGCCAACACCTCCTGTTCATCTCTGTCGACGTTAAGGAAGTTAATGGGCTAATGATGTCCTTGAGGTTTTCATGGCACATGTCAAGTACGTTTTACTAACACAACCTTCTTATCTACTTTTAAACAGACCGAATCATTTTTCGCTACCTTGGAATTCAGACGATAGCTTGCTTATTTGTGGGGGAAAAAAGCTTGACATGATTTTCAAAGTCAGTTACTGGCTCATACTATTTCGAAACCTATCCCAAAGTTTCAACTTTGTATTTTCAACAATCCTGCAAGTAGTCTTCCAGGTCCACCATTATACTTCTCTGGAAATCTCTGCGCACCGGAGAAACCAGAATGTGTCTGAGGTTGCACATATTTTATTTCTCTTGTATGTATGTATGTATGTATGTATGTATGTATGTATGTATGTATGTATGTATGTATGTATGTATGTATGTATGTATGTATGTATGTATGTATGTATGTATGTATGTATGTATGTATGTATGTATGTATGTATGTATGTATGTATGTATGTATGTATGTATGTATGTATGTATGTATGTATGTATGTATGTATGTATGTATGTATGTATGTATGTATGTATGTATGTATGTATGTATGTATGTATGTATGTATGTATGTATGTATGTATGTATGTATGTATGTATGTATGTATGTATGTATGTATGTATGTATGTATGTATGTATGTATGTATGTATGTATGTATGTATGTATGTATGTATGTATGTATGTATGTATGTATGTATGTATGTATGTATGTATGTATGTATGTATGTATGTATGTATGTATGTATGTATGTATGTATGTATGTATGTATGTATGTATGTATGTATGTATGTATGTATGTATGTATGTATGTATGTATGTATGTATGTATGTATGTATGTATGTATGTATGTATGTATGTATGTATGTATGTATGTATGTATGTATGTATGTATGTATGTATGTATGTATGTATGTATGTATGTATGTATGTATGTATGTATGTATGTATGTATGTATGTATGTATGTATGTATGTATGTATGTATGTATGTATGTATGTATGTATGTATGTATGTATGTATGTATGTATGTATGTATGTATGTATGTATGTATGTATGTATGTATGTATGTATGTATGTATGTATGTATGTATGTATGTATGTATGTATGTATGTATGTATGTATGTATGTATGTATGTATGTATGTATGTATGTATGTATGTATGTATGTATGTATGTATGTATACAAGATATATAAACAATAAATTACAGCTACCAGTTTATGGCTTTGTAAGCTAGATATAATAGTTATTTACAACAAATATGAACACATTAATTTTTCTCTTAATTCAGATAAATTAATTTCATAATTAGAATCACCAACCAATTTAACATTTGTATTTACAACAATATTAAATCACAAGCATTTCATTTAAGGAAAATTTACAAAAATTATCCAACATTAATGTCAAGATTTTTTCCCAAATTTCTTCAGAGACAGAGGACAACCCCGAAAGGCTGCTCCAGGCAATTCATTCCAGTCTTTTATGGTTCTATTTACAAAGGAGAACTTTCCCACGTCAGTTCTGTATCTTCTACCCTTAATTTTGAACGGATGATCGATTCGTGCATAGTAAGTTGGGTTTTCCAGTTTATTAGTAACGTCCTCCCATGCGTTTAAGCCAGCGTAAGCTTTAAATAAAGCGCACAACCTCTGTTTCTCACGCCTAACTTTCAACGGCTCCCATTTTATCTCCTCAGCGTTTGTAGGCCCAAAATATTTACCCCTTTTTATGAATTTTATAGCCCTTCTCTGGATCTTTTCTAACCGATCAATTTGATTTACTCTATACGGGTCCCAACAAGTTACTCCAAATTCCATGACCAGCCGCACTAAGGACTTGTACGCGATTTCCCTGGACTTTACACTCCACTTTTTTAAATCCTCAATAGGAAGTGCAGTGTTTTCCACACTTTCTTAGATACAGAATTTGCCTGCTCGTCCCATACAGCGTTACTCGCCAAGTAAACTCCCAAGTATTTGCAGCTGTCCACCTGTGGAATTTTTTCCCCACCCATGATATAGTTTTGCTGAATTTTTCCCTAGATCTATTAAATGCAATTGAATAACTTTTGCCAGCGTTAATTTTCATTTTATTTGCAGCAGCCCAATCACTAATTTCATATAAATCACCCTGAAGAGCAGTCTCATCTTCAACATTTCTAATTTTATTGTAAATAATACAATCGTCTGCAAACAATCTTATCTGGCATTTTATATTAACAGTTATGTCATTTACAAAAATAAGAAAAGGTAACGACCCCAGCACTGAGCCTTGGGGTACGCCCGAGCTTACCATACCCCTCTCAGATAGCTCCTTGCCTACTTTTACCCTTTGCGATCTTCCTTCCAAAATGTTTTTAACCCATAGAACTACGCGTCTATCAATTCCTGTAGCAGTTAGCTTCTGGATAAGTAAGTTATATGATACAACATCAAAAGCTTTGGAAAAATCTATCACCACTGCATCTGTTCTTCCCCCTTCATCCACCTCCTCTGCTAAATCTTGAAATAATGACGTTATCTGGCTTTCACACGAGTATCCAGGTCTAAACCCATGTTGCGCTTTATTGAACCACTTTTTGTTTTCTAATTCCTCCCGTATATATTCCACAATTAAATGTTCCATCAATTTGCACACTACTGAAGTTAGGCTGACTGGTGGATAACTATTTAATTCTGTTTTATTTCCCCCTTTATGAACTGGAACTACAATCGCAGTTTTCCATTCTTCCGGTAAGGCACAGTTATTTATTAACATATTAAATAAAAACATTAGGTACGGAATCATGAATTCCCCTCCAATTTTTATTATTTCGGTCGGTATATTATCAGGCCCCCTCGACTTTCGATTTTGCAACATTCTGATTCTTCTGCGCAACTTGGATGCCATTATTTGAAAAACGGATCTTCCACTATCCTCAATTTCCAGTTTATAATTACAATCCGCTTTGTTAAAAACAGACACAAAATGTGAATTTAATGCGTTCGCTTTTTCCTTATCGTTCAATATGGCAATTCCATTTTCCTTGAGTTCTGGTATGCCAAGTTTATTTCCCCTGCGTCTACTTACATAATTGTAAAAAGATTTCCAACTATTATTGGTCCCGCTAAGAATTTGTTCTAAGAACCACTCCTGGGCTCGCAACGTTTCGTCCTTCAATTGTTTAGCTAATTCTTTATATCTGTTAAAATGCCAATCTGACTTTTTCCGTTTATGAAATGCGCGCCTCGACTTTCGTTTAAGTATTCTGATGGATCTTGTATAATATTCTGGATCATTGTTTTGTTTGATAACTTTTTATGGAACGTATTTCTTTATTGATTCCGAAATAAGTATTTTGAAAATATCCCATGCTGCATCTACATTTGTTGCACATTTTACAAACAGGCAAAATTGCTTTTTGAGAAAAGCCTGAATTCCATCTACGTCTGCCCTGCAGAAGTTAAAACTAATAATTTCCTCTCCTTCAAACCGGTTTCACACCTTCCAGTTTATGTCTAACTGTACACAGCTGTGGTCACTTATACCTGGCAAGACCTCACATGCGCTAAACAATGACTCAGGTCTGCATAGAAACTCGTCCAGTACAGCTGATTCCCGGGTATCTGTTTTGACTACCTGCGATAACCCATGATCCCAAACCAGAAGGTTAACAACATATTGAGCTTCGCCTCCTAATAACTGCCCATTCCAGTTTACATTTGGCAAATTTAGATCTCCTGCTAAAATAACATTTTTTCCCGTTTTCGAAGAAATTTTTTCCACTAGTTTATGAAGAGTTTTAAAGTTAGTTTCGTCAGGTGGTCTGTAACACACTATTAATGTACAGTTGTTTGCTTCGTTTTCGTGATCGATAATTTCAATGGCCATCATTTCTACGTCTTCTTCCACCCACAATATCTTACTGCTTAACTCTAACTTAGTACAAATGAAAAAAATTCCCCCTCCCCTTCCTTCCGTGTCCCTCCTAAACACCCTGTAATCTGATCTAAATATCTCCGCGTCATTAATATCAACACTGAGCCATGACTCCGTACCTATAATCACACTTGGGTTACTTATTTCCATTAAATTACAAAATTCTAAAGTTTTGTTTATGATGCTACGGCAATTTACCTGTAACAGCCTTAAGGAATGTGCCCCTACCTGAGAATCATCGCTTCCCCGAAGCCGTAGTCAGTGCTGCCCGGTGCCACCGCTCCACTCGGATACCCTCGCGAACAATGCTGCCAACTTTGAAGTTCCTCTTCTGTTTAGGTGAACACCATCCCGTCCATAGTCCCAGTCGTCAATCCACGAATTTGAGTCCACAAACTGCACATCCAGTCGTTCAGCCACCCACGAAAACGCGTTGTTTACCTGCATTACCTTCCTCCAGTTGATATCGCGTCGCCTCAAAACTCCACTGATGACAATGTTTGCTGAGTGAAATAGTGTCTTTGTCTTCTTAACTAAATCATACATGTCTCCCATCACATAGTCAGAACTCCTTCATAGATCATTATTTCCAACGTGTAATACGATCGTCCAGTAGTTGCTTTCTTCCTCCTCTCGCTTCTTCTCAATTTCCCTCAGTAGGCCGTCAGTCTTTATGCCAGGATAGCAAGCTACCTTTGCATTTGTAGTTCCCGCGTGTCTAACGATAGAGTCGCCGATGATCAAACATGGTTTCTCCTCTTTCTTTAGGTCATCTTCCCTTGTCTCCCTCAGTAAGCGGTTTTCTTCTTTAAGCTTCCGAATAATATCTTCTATCCGAGAATTAGCAAAACTCTTTTACTTCAATACCACGATTTGTGTAGCATATCGTAAACCAATTTCAGTTCTATGTTTCAGTTAAGATTACACGAACTTGATTATAAATCCGCTAATTGCCAGTATCTTGTGGTGAAGTTGTGCAGGGATTTAAAAAGTCAGTTCCTGTGCACTCTACATCGCTTTGCACACCACAAAAGCTACCTTATCTATTCTTACAATACATTATTGTTTTATCTTGTGGCGGGAAAATGTTGGGCGCTATTTGTGGCGGGAAAATGTACTATGTGGGTTGTTACCTTCTCAAACCACGTGACTGGAATGCTGTCTCTGCTCACGGCTGCTCATCGCTGGATCCTCGGCTGATTCAGTCGGTTGCTGAGTCTTTAATCCTAACTTCTAATTCACTTACTTCTCAGGGTTCTAATTGTGGGTGAGGCAAAATAACGAGACTGGCATTTCCCCTTAATAAAAGCACGTTTATTAACTTAAAGTGCAACTACTTGAATGTTGACGGCTTAGCTGGTTCCCTTACAATACGTGATTTCTAAATTCCAGTAAAACATATAAATACTTTGAATAAACCTTGATAATTACTTGCTTACAGGAGCCTAAACTAAACTACTATCGCCTGCCCAACACATAGCAGCGTCACCTAGCACACGCACTTTACTGCACTGTCACTTGCTTGAAGATTTGCTTCAGAAGAAGAACGCCCCGGGGTAGCACGCTGAATTTATAACTCCAGGGGGTGACGCTAGGCTTTGGCGCCTCAAGCGCCAGTTGCCACCTGATTGGTTGTCATGTCGTTGCTAGGTGCTTGGTTTGACAAACTTCTGGTTCAAACATCGTCAAAGCCACTATATTTCACAAGAACACCTGGTCTACTGTTTACCTGGAAATCCAGCTAAGCCAGGTTTCTGTAAAACCTGTCCAATCGTGCACCGTTAAGCGGTTTCAAGCCGATGCTTTGTACATATTTTAACATATTGCCTTTATGCAAGTAGTACTTAAATTATATACATTTCCTTATGTTGCTAGTTAATATTGATTCCCTATGTACATCATATACCCTTACAAATGCCCTGCAGACATGTTGTCAAACTTTTTGTAACAAATTTTTACAACGTGGCTGTAAGTTCCCCCAAAGAGTCAAAATATAAAAAATAAATAAATAACAACAAACATGTGAATAAATATTACATACACTGGATGAAATACATAAACTGTAATGAAACATGTCATTTCTACTTGCGGTATGCCCAAAAGTTTGTAAAGTGCATGATTTTTGGCACAATTGTATTACACTTTCTTCGTGGCTATACAACCACTTGACGACACAGTTTATTTGCACTTTCATTCTTCGTTTCCGGAGGTAGTAACACTGTTGTCAGTCGTCTCCACACTACCGGAAACAGGTTTCACTTGTGCTTTGATGTGCACTGCACCTATAAACTCTTGCCTGAATTTCTTAGGCTACTTTTGCACACGAATATTCTTAAATATAATTACAATCTTATAGTACAAAATATAATAAGATTTATATAATATGGTTTTAAATGCTGGTTGCTGCGTCGTCATTGGTACCCTGCTCTCTTGGACCTTTACAATACATATAGTTTCAACCCCAAAATACAACAAATTTAATATAAACCCTGAGCTACACGAACCGGCATACTAAACACTTTTCTTAGATTACAATGAATTTTCTCCCATTTTTAAATTATATACTTATAACAAATGCACATGGACATTTCAAAATCAATTATAAATAGAAAGAGTTGCAGGACATGAATTACTGCGAATTTTCAGTTTGCTGGAGGAATTTGTTCCGTTTTGAACGGTTTTAACAATTGTTTGTGATAGGTACCCCAATTTTTGTTATCGTCAATTCCCTTTAATTCAAAAGTATGAGCACAAAATTGGGCTGTGATTACTGTGTATAAAAGATGCATTCTGTGGTACTGCTTGCTCCAGGATGAAGACTGCATTCTTTATTCTGAGTAAAGCTTGATTTCCAATCTTTGGTAACCATTTTGCTTTGTGACGTTTCGCCTTTTTCTTCCTTTGCACCGCTTTCTTCCTTATTCTGTGTAAGGGTTTTTGGACTTGCTCCCTCGTGGTTTCTTCTGAGCCTTTGTTGATGGTGAGCACATTGTTGACAGCAATGGTTTCCGCAAAGAATGCCTCCTCTTGTAGCTGTTTTTCTGCTTCCGTTGACCCGCTGCAATTCCTTAAAATATTTTCTCTCCTATTTTGACACTGAACACAGCCTGATGTTTTACCCGTTCTTTACTTTTAGAAATTGCTAGTCTGAAATATACATTCTTAATTGGCAGTGACATAATTTTGATATTTTTAGCTACTACTTGTTGGAAAAAGTTCTCTGAGCAGACAGAGATATTGGCTCCTGAATCTAATAATACTGCCGTTTCTATGTCCATTATTTTAACCTTGATCCTGGAAGATTCATAGCTTCCCGCGTTTTCCGATATCTTCATTACATTGTTGAGGGTTTTCGCATTGTTGCTTCTCTGTACAATAGATATGGGCCCAAATGACGACGATTCATTGTGTGATGTGCCTGAGGTGTTTATCTGGCCCCCGAAAACACCTGCGAGCCGTTTTCCGGTGGCTGACAGTTGCTCGTGCCCTGGTGTCCATTGTTACTGTTCTGATTTCCCACCGTTCTGGAATGAATCGGGCTGTCCCTTCCTGAGCCATTGGAATGTCTTCTGTACCGCCCTCTGTTACCTTCGTGCCTGTTCTGTCCCGACGCGTGCCTTGATCTATTGTTGCCATTGCAATTGTTGTTCAGACTATTGTGGCCTGTTACCTGGATGTGGTTTACATGTCTATCCCAGTCGTTATATCGCGGTCTGCTATTATGATAGGGTCGTTCCTAGGCCCCTGAAATCGGTTTTTCCCCTCGGTGATGTGGATGGCCGTGCATTGTTGAACCAAGGCGGGTGTTCCCTGGTCCCAATAAAAGGTGGTGAGTGTCGGCCATCTTGTGTATAGTTCTGCCTCTGTGGTGTTTGCCACGTGCTTGTGCTGGGCAGTTGGTCAAACGCCGTAACTAGTTCCAACATTTTGCTATGGTTTGCGGTTGCGCAACAATGAGTCCGTTTCTTATTTGCGGTTCAAAATGGTTAATCAACAATGCAATAACCTCTGTGTCAGACATGGGCGGCTCTATCTGTTTGCTCTTTTGTGCCAATCTCAAAACATAGTCAATTAAACTCCCGTGTATTTGTGGATTGTATCTCCCATTGTTAAGTTGAAGTCTTACTTTGTTCACTTCTGTTGGTCCCTAATAGCGAAGAAGAAAAGCTTGCCTAAATTCTGCGTAGGACAAAGAGTCTCCTAACCTTAACCTCTGCCAATTTAGCGCTCTTCCCTTAAGACATTTTCTAACTAAAATTGAGTTTAATTTCTTCAGGTGTGGATTTTAACCTAAAATATTCCTCCAACTCACTTACAAACTCTTTCGCGTGATCCCCCTTAACCTCATCAAAAACAGGTGGAGACAATTCCGTTAACAAATGTGAATTCTATGAACCATTGTTGTGAGTGCAGGTTGTCAATGGCGGCGTATAACTAGCATACACATTGAAATCAGCTGTATTATGTACATCGTTGTTGTGGTTTTCGCCTGGTAGCAATGGCGTGCTGCCAGGGTACACCGAACTTTGCCCTCCACTGTAAGAGCTTGGCATTGTTGCTCCCAGTTCCAATCTTTGCATTGACTTTCTTAGGTCGCCTATTTCTCTTTTATATAAGGCATTCATTGATTATACAACATTTTTCAGTTCTGTTACTTCCTGATGGGAAGCAGTGTCAACATTTTTCACCATCTCGAACTCTCCTTGTACTACTACTAATTCTGAGTCTACTCATGTTTCTAAGGCTTGTTGTTTCTGAGAAAATAGTTCTTGAACCTTTCCTAGTCTAGTCTGCATCCTAGCATCGTTCTCAGTTAACGTTACTATTTGGTTATTAACACATTCAGAAAGTGTGGCAGTTTCTCCTTTACTTACCAGCAAATCTTGTTTTACATTGGAAATTTCTGCTTGGATATTGACCTGCCCTAAGCTAATGGACTCCAGTTTTTCTTGCAGATGTCTAAGATTTTGTGACAATTCTTGGCTTAGATTTGGATAACTGCTAACAATTTGTTGAGCTACCTCTTCTCTTAAAGTTTGCGTGTTATTCGGAAATTGTGCCTGTAACTGCTGATTGCTACATAGTAATTGGTTGGCTACCTCTTCTCTTAAGTTTTGCGTACCATGTGCAATTTGCTGAGCTACCTCATCTTTTAAATTTTGTTTACTATGTACAATTTGCTGAGTTAACTCATCTTTTAAATTTTGATTACAAGCTACCATTTGCTGCAGAGTGGACTGTAGCAACTGCATGATGGCAGCAGTGCTAGGTAGCGACTCAATTACATTTACTTGCACGTGGCCCTCGTTGTGACTTGGTGCTGCCGAATTTTGTGTCACATGCGTAGTTAAATTTGTAGTTACTTGCTCGCCAAGAGATGTAGAATTGTCTCCACTCTCTGTATGGTTTGCAACATCTACATTGGCGGCCATATTTACAACTTTGTTATTCCAGCATACAAATACAAAAATGAGCAATTGAATAAAATATATTGTCTAGTACTTTACTCAGTGCTTACCAGAAGTTCTGGACGGTCTTGTAGGTGAAGTGCTCCTGATGTTGTACGTGTGTTGCTCGTGGTTGCTCCTGGTGAAGTTCGGCGTGGTTGAGGCGTTGCTTTCCCCAGCAAAACCACACGTGCGGCTCGTAGATGAACTCTCTGCGTCAACAATGCCCTCCTTCAACGGGAATGTGCTGCTCCTTGGTGCCTTCTTGGATTAAACCACGTTGGCGCCATTTGTGGCGGGAAAATTTTGGGCGCCATTTGTGGCGGGAAAATGTGCTATGTGGGTTGTTACCTTCTCAAACCACGTGACTGGAATGCTGTCTCTGCTCACGGCTGCTTCTTGCTGGATCCTCGGCTGATTCAGTCGATTGCTGAGTCTTCAATCCTAACTTCTAATTCAATTACTTCTCAGGGTTCTAACTGTGGGTGAGGCAAAACCACGAGACTGGCATTTCCCCTTAATAAAAGCACGTTTATTAACTTAAAGTGCAACTACTTGAATGTTGACGGCTTAGCTGGTTCCCTTACAATACGTGATTTCTAAATTCCCGTAAAACATATAAATACTTTGAATAAACCTTGATAATTACTTGCTTACAGGAGCCTAAACTAAACTACTATTGCATGCCCAACACATGGTAGCGTCACCTAGGACACGCACTTTACCGCACTGTCACTTCCTTGAAGATTTGTTTCAGAAGAAGAACGCCCCGTTTTTTTTTTTTTTTTCGAAAGGAGTGGAAAAACCCAATCTACAGGCGACAGAGGGGATAGCTCTGCCAAGTGTGGGGGTCGCCCTAAACTGGCAGTACCCACTAAAAACCACTCCACCGGAGAGAATTCGAGTGTAGGAATGCTGCAGTACCGCTTGTTGCACCTGCGGATTCAAGGAGCGGGTGTTTTGGCTAGCCAAAGGCCATAGCCAGGAGAGAGTAAGGGCCAGGACGCAAACATGACCGGAGCTCTGATTGCGCCCTTGGAAGATTTTTGGTGAGGAATAAGTACATGTTGCATGTGTATATATCTGCAACCCTGTAACAAAAGGACGCAGTCAGTATAACATTTTCTGCCCTTTCGGGTAAAGTCGTTGGTATATTTCGTATGTCTGCAGCCCTGTAACATAAGGACATTGTCATTTAGATATTTCATATTGGTATATATTCTAAGCTAGTTATATTTTTACAACTACTGCTGCCCTGTCTGGCGAAGTCATTAGTTATTAGTTGTGTTCAACCCTTTAACTAGAGAGGGCGTAGTCATTTAGCAGAGACATCATTGGTTTCTCATGGCCTTAGTGGTCACCCATCCAAGTGATGGCCATGCCCAATGCTGCTTTACCTGTAATAAAACACTTATTCTTATTACTTACATTCTATTATCTAAATACCAGAGAAGGTCCGTTAGTGGTCTGCCAGGTCGCTGTAGAGTGGGGGTCCCTCAAACCCCCGGATCCGCCTTGACTCAGAAAGTAAGGACTTCAAGGGCCACCAAACTAATGTCGTAGACACATTCATGGGTAATTTTATTATGGAATTCTTACTAGCGATTCTAGATATTCTTGTATATTTAAATCGGGTTCCCCCAGCCCGAGGGTTTTGTCAAATAGAGAGAGCGGTCTCTTGTGTTTGTTATTTTCTGCTTCATAGGTGCCTACTTCTTGTATTAGTTCATTGTTGTTTCTTGCTTTACGCTTATACAGGTTGTAACTTTGGCATTTTATGAACTGCTCAATTGAATGCAGTTTTAGCTCCTCATGATGGAGATAAGCCGGCGCTACTGGGAGTTGTTTGGCAATTATTCTAGTTATTCTATTCTGGAGTGTTTGTAATTTATGTATGTGCGTTTTTGCAGCGTAGCCCCATACAGGGGATGCGTACGTAATGATCGTTATTATTAGCGTTTTATATAGGGTAATTCCCATGTTTAATTTTAATTGGCTGTTGAGATTGATGATGGGATATAGTCTGTTTAGTTGACCATTAGCCTTGGCTCTGACCTTAGCTATATGCCTACTCTAGGTTAGGCCTTGCTCAATGACAACACCTAAGTAGGTCACTTGGTCCTTCCACTCGATATTTTCGCCTTGGTAGTTAAGTGGTTGTAGCAAGTTTCTGCCTTTACGGTGCTGTATTCTTTTAGTGAACACTATAGCCTGTGTCTTCTTCGCGTTTACTTTAATTCTCCACTTCTTGAACCATGGTTCAAGTGAGTCTAAAGCATTTTGTAGGCGTAAGTGTATTATTCGTGGCTGAGTGGATTGTGTGGTTATAGCAGTGTCATCTGCGTATATGGACTTGTTGGTTCTTACCAATTCTGGCATGTCGTTTATGTATAAATTGAACAATGTTGGTCCCACTATACTTCCTTGTGGAACTCCTGCTTGGATTTGTTTGGAGCTTGAGACTGCGTCCTCTACTGAGGTATGAAATCGTCGTTCATAGAGGTAGTCCCTCATTAGGGCTATAGCAGTGTCAGGAAATTCGTAGACTTTCAGTTTTCTGAGTAGCCCTGCATGCCATACTTTATCGAAGGCACGTTCAATAACTAAATAGAGGAAACCTGTCGATTTGTTTGTGTTGAACCCTTTGGTGATTTTCTCCGTCATTCTTAACAGTTGTAGTGCAGTAGAATGGTGAGCTCGAAATCCGAACTGTTCGGGTACAAGTATATTTTGTTTGTGCAGGTGTGAATTTATTCGCTTCAGTATCACTTTTTCTAATACCTTGCTCATCGTATTTAATAGGCTGATCGGCCTGTAGTTGATTGGTAGTGCTAGATTTTTGTTTACTTTTGGGAAAAGTAGGATTTTTGCCTCTTTCCATGCAGGTGGAAACCTGCCATGTTCGAGCGTGTAGTTGAATATTTTGGCAGGCAATGTTACTGCCCTTTTGGGTAAATTCTTTAGTACCACATTTGGTATCTTGTCTGGGCCTGGTGCTTTTCTTTCTGGCAGGTGTTTTATAATCCAGCTTATTTCTCCCGCATTTGTTTTTCGCAACTTCTTGTGTGTTCTTCTCTGACCTAAGATTTGGGCTTCATCTTCGACTTCTAGAATGAAATCGTCTTGCCCGTTCGCGGGATTGGGAGAGAATACCTCCTCTAAGGTGACCGCAAACGCCTCGGCCTTAGCCTGGGGGGTCTCTGCTACGGTGTTATTAATTTATAGTGGCGGTATATTTGTGCGTGTGCGCGTTAAGCATTTCGCAATTAGTCATACTGTGTTTTGTAAGGGGTTGAGATTTTCGAGTGTGTCGTTCCATTGATTTCTAATGTAAGTCCTGGCCTTGATAATATTCTGTTCGATGTATTTAGATTTCCAGTTCTCTGCCATTTACGCCTGGCTTTATTTTGAGCTTTTTGCATCTCTTTTACATCTTGGGGATATCTGGCATTAATCGTGAATTGCCTTTTTAAGGGTACACTTTGACTGTCAAGAGTACCGGTAGATGGTCTGATGTCAGCTCCTGCAATACGTTTACATCCAGGTCAAAGGGGATATTATTTAATAGTGCAATGTCCAGAATGTCTGGTGTATGATTGGATATATGTGGTACGAATGTTGGCTCGTCTGGGCCTGTGATTAGATAATTTGTGTTATTTATGTGGTTAAGTAACTTAGTTCCTTGTGCATTAGTATTTGCGCAGTTCCAAATTTGGTGTTTACAATTGTAATCTCCTGCTGCAATTACTCTATGCCCTAGTTGCATAATTTTGTCAATGTCATCTGTGTCTACCTCCCCTGGAAGATTGTATACTGACACTATGACAATTTCAGTGTTTCGAATAAAAAATTTTATTGCTGTTGCTTCAGCGCGAGTCAATATTGGGGAATTAATCTGGTTGTGTTCTACGCTTGTGTGAATAGCTAACGCAGTCCCCCCTCCCCTACGGTCTCGATCATTTCTGTATACACGGTATCCGGGGATGGACAGACGGTCTTTGTGATTTATATGGGTTTCAGTTAATAATGCAATGTGAATTGAGTGTGTTTGTAATAGATCCGTTAAATCCTTAACCTTTTTGCGTATGCCGTTGCAATTCCATGTGATTGTTCTCAATGTGTCTAGATTAGCCATGAACGTGTTTATCGAGCAAATCTACCAGGTGTAAGAGGACGTGGGTAAGGTTGAGTGCTGTGATGCTTTTCGCCATACCTCTAACCGCAGACCTCAGCCTTATCCGTAGTGTTTGTGTTATATGCATTGATGTTTTATTTACTGGCACGCCCAATGTGCTTATGAGTTGTGCCGATACCACGCTGAAGGCTTCTGCTTCCTCTACTGGGTTTACCGATTCGGCGAGCGACTTTGCTGCTGGGGGAGGTCCAGCAGCCTGTTTTAAGGGACCTGCTTTCTGTTTTTGTGGTTGTTTACGGGGGGGTCGCTCTTCCCTGATTGGTTCTACCTCAGCGCGTGGCTGAAGTTCCCCAACCGCAGAGTGGTTCTCTATGGGGGCTGCGCGTTTTCGGCCTTTGCTATTCCTGGTGAACCACTCTGAGCTTTTATGTGAAGCAGCCTCGGGGGGAGCTGGCGTTCTTCCTACTCTTGGGGGTCTAGGAGGCTGCTCTCACGTGGATTTTCCACATGCTGCGCTATATGTGGAGCAAACGCGCCAAGTTGCTCCATGGCCCTTAGCGCCACATAAAACACATGTACGTTCCATAGGTGGAACTGTGCATGTACCTGAGTAATGGGGTCCTGTACACTTAACGCAGATCGGGGTTGGGGACCTACATTCTAGGTTCACGTGCCAGAGCTGCTGGCATCGTGAGCACTGCTTGGGCTCTGCGATCGACCTATAAGCTTCTACCCTGACTCTAAGGTACGCCAAATATCTGAGGTCCAGAAATTTCCTATTCTCTAGTGTATCCTGCAATTCTATCAAGAACATGGGCAAGGGGGTCCTATCTCTGTTGCGCCTTCGCATCTGTACGGCCCTACTGGCCTTGAAACCGCACATAGCCAGGTCTTCTATTACCTCTTCCCCGGTGAGCTCGGCGTACAGCCCCTTAATCACAAAACGTGCAGTTCTTTCTTCGGGGTGTGCTATTAGATAATGCTGTAAGCCGTTGTCTTTCAGATATTTCGCCATCAATTGGTAATCACTGAGACAGAACGACTTTATGGCAAAGTCACCGGAGACACGCGTCTGTTCAGCAAGAAGTTTGTGAGTTAGAGGGAGTTTGTTAAGCTGTTTCATTAGTTGGTGGAATTTCGCGGCCTGGTTTCTGCTAATAAATATTGGCGCCAAGTTTGACCTCTCTACCTGCATAGCGGAGGGTGATGTCGTGGGTGCTGAGGTAGAGGGGGGTGATGGGTTGGGTCCGGCTGGGGAGGGAGTCACAGGAGAGGTTTCATTAGGTTTATCGTGGGGTGTTGGGCTAGAAGGAGTGATGGTGTCAAGTTCAGAGGTTGGAGGGGGTGCGTTAGGAGGTAAGGTTTTTGGGTTCGAAGCGGATTTTGGAGAAGAAGAAGGAGTAGTGGTTTTAGGCTTAGAAGCCGGTGGAGAAGGACGGGAAGGAGCAGAGGATTTGGACTTGGTCCTAGTGGTCATGGTGGGAGATAGAGGTTTGGTGGTCGAAGTAGTCCTACCTGTCTTTGCCATAGCTAGAAGAAAATAGCAAATATTAATAGGCTTTAAGGTGATGAAGAGAGAAGTTTAAAGATTATAAAGCGGAAAATATATAGTAGAAGAGAAAGAACAGTTAGCGAGCGCTAAAAAGCACCGGGAAATAGAGGGTTGGACCTCGGAGAGGCGCTTAAGCTAGTCTTGCGACTGCTTGCTGTAACCTTATTCCCCTACCCGTCTAAGCTGCGGTAGTGCAATGCTCTGAGAGCTTTAGGCTTTGGTTGCTAGAACCGCGGCAATGCCGAGCCGAAGGCTTTGGTTAAAAACGACGGCAATGCCGAGCCGTTCCAGCGGTGGCTACTTCTTTGTAGCGGACTTCTTCTTCAAATGGAGCTTCCCTGTTAGGTGTCGTCTCGTTGAGATCTCGAAGCGAAGTCCCAACGCCCTTTTTTTTTTTTTTTTTTTTTTTATTTTCGAGTGGAGGGGAAAAATCCATCTTATGGACTAACCCGGGCAAGCTCGGAGTGTCGGGGTCTCCCATGTGGGCATACCGACTAAAAAACCCCTCCACACTTAGAAGGAAGAAAGGAGAGGCGGTACCGCATTATTGCACCCGCGGATTCAAGGCATTAATTTACCTGACTGCAGGGTGCAGTCAGAGGGGTGAAATGAGGACCGGGAGACAGACTTGACCGAGGCCCAGACTGCCACCGCGGAGTATTCGGGGAGAGGAATGAAGGAATTCTAGGGTGAAGGATGGAGTTAGTGCTGGTTGACTCTGTTGAGCCAGTCGTCATATCCTGGGACGTTTTCGAGCCTAAGCCCTTGGCGTCTACTTTGGATGTTGAACCTGGAAGTTTTAGGTGCCGACTTCTCCAGTAGAGCTCTCACCTCCTCCCTGAAGATGAGTCGGATGTCGGTGACTGCTGTTGCTATTGCTTGGTGAAGTTATGGATGTGAAGTGGTGCTGTGTTGTTCCTGAAGCCTGTCCTCCAAGGCCGTCAGCTTAGCCTTAAGAATCAGGACCTCCGCGTGGAGGTCCTGAATGGCCTCACTTAGGCCCTGGATTTCCTGCTGCAGGATGGTTGGTGTTGGTTGTTCAGTCTGCGGAGATGGCTGTGTAGATGATGGTGTCCGGGCTGGTTTAGGCGATGAGTGCCTGCTCTTTGGGTAGCTGGGGCACTGGGCTTGCCCGGTGTAATGTCCCGTACCACCACAGGTGGCACAGAACCGGCGACGGCGGCGGAGATCGTGCCCAGTGCACTCCGAAGTGTATGCGTTGGTGGCACAGTAGTGGCACTTCGGCGGCGAAGAGTAGTCTTCTTGGGTGTGCCCGTAGGCACAGCAGCGAAGGCAAGGCCGGTGTCTTTCCTGTCTGCTTGCCTCAACGTGCAGAAGTCGCCCTAATAAGGGCAACCCTGACGCCAAGGCAGCCTCCAGGTCTGATCGGTCCTGTAGCTCCACCCTTACTAGTGGTGTCGGGCCCCGGTCACAGATTATTCTAGTGGCCCTCGAACATGAAGGCCATCTAGATTGTGCAGCGGCGAGGAGGTGCCGGGTGGACAGATCCCAAGGGACCCCCCTAACCACGGCACTGTACCGGGGCGGCGTCAGCGTGGAGCTCAGCGGTGGCGGCGATAAAGTGTTGACTGCCGGTGAAGCAGCGGCGGTCGGCGGCTGTGGTGATGGTGAGCGCGGCAAAGGTGAGCGCGGTGTAACGGCAGGTGGCGGAGATGCCGGTGAGTGCTTCCTACCGGCGGATGCCTGAGAAGCGGTGGCTGCTGTAGGAGCTGCTGGTCTGCGTTGATGCTTCCTCTTCGGCATCTCGAAGCGAAGTCCAACGCCCCCCCCTTTTTTTTCGAGTGGAGTGGAAAAACCCAATCTACAGGCGACAGAGGGGATAGCTCTGCCAAGTGTGGGGGTCGCCCTAAACTGGCAATACCCACTAAAAAACCACTCCACCGGAGAGAATTCGGGTGTAGGAATGCTGCAGTACCGCTTGTTGCACCTGCGGATTCAAGGAGCGGGTGTTATGGCTGGCCAGAGGCCATAGCCAGGAGAGAGTGAGGGCCAGGACGCAAACATGACCGGAGCCCTGATTGCGCCCTTGGAAGATTTGTGGTGAGGAATAAGTACATATTGCATGTGTGTATATATCTGCAGCCCTGTAAAAAAAAAAAAAAAAAAAAAAAAAAAAAGGACGTAGTCAGTATAACATGTTCTGCCCTTTCGGGTAAAGTCGTTGGTATATTTCGTTTGTCTGCAGCCCTGTAACATAAGGACATAGTCATTTAGATATTTCATTTTGGTATACATTCTAAGCTGGTTATATTTTTACAACTACTGCTGCCCTGTCTGGCGAAGTCATTAGTTATTAGTTGTGTTCAACCCTTTAACTAGAGAGGGCGTTGTCATTTAGCAGAGACATCATTGGTTTCTCATGGCCTTAGTGGTCACCCATCCAAGTGATGGCCATGCCCAATGCTGCTTTACCTTGGTAGCCCTGGGGTAGCACGCAGAATTTAAAACTCTAGGGGGTGACGTTAGGCTTTGGCGCCTCGAGCGTCAGGTGCCACCTGATTGGTTGTCAGATCGTTGCTAGGTGCTTGGTATGACAAACTTCTGGTTCAAACATCGTCAAAGATACTACATTTCACAAATTCCAGGACCACCTGGTCTGCTTCTGTACCCGGAAATCCAGCTAAGCCAGATGGTTGCAAATTACCTTTCTGTAAAAACTGTCCAAACCTGCACCGTTAAGCGGTTTCAAGCCGATGCTTTCTACCTGTTTTAACATATTGCTTTTGGAGAAGTAATACTTAAATTATATACATTTCTTTATGTTGCTAGTTAATATTGATTCCCTATGTACACCATATTTCCTTACAATTTACACCATGCTAATCACATAAACATTACAAGAAATTGCCTTATTATTAATTACTTATAATTATAAAGGAAATAAGGGAAATTGCTAGGCTAAAGTGACAGCTAAATCTTTTAAAAGATGATGCTATACGATTGTCATTGCAGTTTGATTCTCTATCCATGATCGGGAGTAAAACAAAACTAGATATGAAACGGATGAGGACTTCCAGCTTGAGAATAGTTTTAAGTATTTTAAAATTGAACCAAGAACGTATATCCCGGAAATGGTTAGCTCTACAAGAAAACTGTAAACGATATGAATTGTGTGCTTTAACATTTTCTGTGTATCAAGTTTTTGTCTATCTCTTATAGTTTATTAGTTATGCAAAATTCATCCGCAATGAAGAGTACTTAGGGTCTATTTCGAAGAAATTTCGTTAAGCATTTTATTTGCTATATAAATACATTTAATATAAATAATGTTAGTCAAAATCGTCAGAGCCAGTTTTTACAAAATCGAAATAAAAATGCAGAGGGTTGGTTAGGGCGGAGAGTTTCCTGAAAATCCTTGTGTCGCATCTTTAGAAGTTACTGAACTTAAGTACCAAGTTTGGTATTTAACGGGCGGTTTGTTTCTCAGTTATGCTGTCCACAGTCACTCTCACATACACACACACACACACACACACACACAGGCGCTCGCGCGCGGACCTTTTTCTTACATTCATTTTTGTATTCTGGGGTCATAAAGCAGGTATTTCCGGTGAATTCACGATATCGAATTTTTGGGTGGAATACAATAACCTCTCTTAACTACTATGCACATACGTGCTAGTGAAAGTAAATATAATTTCAGTAAAAGCGTACATAATTAAGCATGAAAAATTGGAGGATGCTCTAGTACACATATTGAAATAGGGTACCAGTTTAAGCAGATGTGAGATACAACATCATTTACCCAAAGCCAAGAAGGTACTCACTCACTCATACTATCACGTGCTGTGAGTGATGAGCTAACTACACTCATCTGTTCTATGTTACGATCATGCATTGTTCTCACTTTCTCTCCCAGCTGCCTCCAAGAATGAGCTCATTCCAAAAAGCTTTTATTGTTTGTGATTCAAGCTCAGCAATCCAAGCAATAGCAAAAGTATAAATACCTCACATCATCAAGATAATAGAAATTAAAATCTTCAAGAGGTGGAAAAGGAAGTGAAGCTTCAATAGATCCCATCTCGCATTGGATTAAAAGAGAACGAAGAAGCTAATATTTGGTAAAAAATGAACAAAAATATTAAATACAAAAAAAAAAAGATCAAAAACAAATATTATCTTTTCATCCGGCAAAATTAAAAATCCCGGGGTGCACTCAGCCTCGTAAGGTCCCTGGGGGCCCAATTGAGGAGCTACTTGATGGAGAAGTAGCGGCTCCAGGTCATGAGGACCGCATTAACCGGCCGGGGGGACTCGAGGCGCTGATCACGTCTCACCCTCCAATACTGCACCCCATCCATGACGTCTGTAGTGGACCGAGATGGGGGACGCAGCGGCCGGGCGGTAGGCCAAGGTTCCCCGTGAGCTGTCGTGCCATGGAGTTATAAAATTAAAAATTAAATCCAATATCGGAATTGAAAGAACTGAACTCATCACCAGACTAAGCAGTTAAAAGAAATAGGCCAGCATCCTCAGCAATAAAAACTCTCTACCATAATTGTCTGGAAGAAAAAATATTGCACAAATTACACACGATTGTCTAGCACGCCATCTACCAGGATGAATATTCCTAACTCGCCGAACTATGTGTTATGTCAAGAAGATGCCATCAAAACTGGGATCATCTTATTACATGCTCTGCACTCCAGCAATTTTGGGACAAATCACATGGACAACTGTATTGGGAAACCAGGAGGCTAATTACAATAATTGTTCAACAGCCTGAGGATTAGATTAAATAAATAAATAAATAAATAAATATGTTAGGGTCATGCAAAGTGCGCTATCTGTTCACTTCATTTTTCTTGTTGCTGGCAACTACCAAACTTTGAGAGGCCCCATGTTTACTGAATGGACTATGTCATTTGATAATGATACAGTCATTATAGGATTTGATAATGATAACTAAGTTACAGTTAAGAAGTTTTAAATGCCTTTCAGAGAAATGGGTAATCAAATTCACGTGCTATCGCACATATTGTGGCGATTGAATTTTGTCATTTGTGCTTTATCCAAAATAATGGATAATTTTCTGGAGATAACCTTTCGTTGCATGCAAATCTGAGAGACTGAAGTACGGCTTCCGCTGTGGGTTAGACGCTAAATCAGGTGCTTGCTACGGCCCTGGTAGGGATCGAATATCCCACACGGTAGCTGTTTTGTGTGAACCTGTTTGCTCACTTCCGCTGTCGGATAGGTGCTAAATCAGGTGTTTGTTACGGACTTGGTAGGGATCGAATATCCCATATCATAGCTGTTTTGTGTGAACCTGTTTGCTCACATCCACTGCCGGCTAGACGCTAAATCAGGTGTTTGTTACGGACTTGGTAGGGATCGAATATCCCATATCATAGCTGTTTTGTGTGAACCTGTTTGCTCACATCCGCTGCCAGCTAGACGCAATATCAGGTGTTTGCTACGGGCCTGGTAGGGGTCGAATATCCCATATCATAGCTGTTTTTTGTGAACCTGTTTGCTCACATCCACTGTCGGCTAGACGCTAAATCAGGTGTTTATTACGGACCTGGTAGGGGTCGAATATCCCATATCATAGCTGTTTTGTGTGAACCTGTTTGCTCACATCCGCTGCCGGCTAGACGCAATATCAGGTGTTTGCTACGGGCCTGGTAGGGGTCGAATATCCCATATCATAGCTGTTTTGTGTGAACTTGTTTGCTCACATCCACTGTCGGCTAGACGCTAAATCAGGTGTTTGCTACGGACCTGTTAGGGGTCGAATATCCCATATCATAGCTGTTTTGTGTGAACCTGTTTGCTCAATATCCACTGTCGGCTAGATGCTAATCAGGTGTTTGTTATGGACCTGGTAGGGATCGAATATCATAGCGGTTTTGTGTGAAACTGTTTGCTCACTTGCGCTTTCGGCTAGATGCTAAATCAGGTGTTTGTTATGGACCTGGTAGGGATAGAATATCATAGCTGTTTTGTGTGAACCTGTTTGCTGACTTCCACTGTCAGTTAGACGCTAACTAATAATAATAATAATAATAAATAATAAATAATAATAATGATAATAATAATAAAATAATAAAAGTAATAATAATAGAAGAAGAAAAAGAAGAAGAGGTAAAAGTATGGTTAGAAAAACGTCCATGTTTGCGTGTGTGTCCACAATATTATGGACTGCCTAACTCAGAAACGAAGTCGATAAAATACCAATCTTGGCATAAAGGTTCAGTATCTTCTAAGGATGCGACACGAGTATTGTCAAGACCCCCAAACAATCATCCTTTAAATGGATACATGCAAACGTTTTCCAACATTTTAATCTGACAAAAGGTATCTAACGAGTTTTATTAAAATGCCATGAGTTTAACATATTTTCATTGCAAACCAAATGTGTATCCTGCACTTTATGGAAACGTCCTCTGAAGACCTTTTCAGTCTGGATGACTTTTGCGAACCGTAAGACACGTACCAGAATTACTGCACAAAAATATACACACAATTTGTGTCATAGTTTATTTGCTTTTGTAGAATTAACAGTTTCCGAGATATTCCTTGATGTCGGTTTCAATTTTATGTTACTCAGACGGGAAATCGTCTTACGTTTCATATTTCCTTCTTCTTTTATTCCTGGCCATGCAAAGGGAACCGAATTCCAATTGTTTCACATAGCGACCAGATTTTGAAAGATTTGACTTTCGCTTTAGCCTGGCGTATTCCTTTATTTTTCGCCTACTTACAAAAAAGCAAGTAATAAGAGAATTTCTGCCAATGTTTATCTTGATTAGCATGATGTATATAAAATAATAATCTTTTGTAATATTAGTTTGTTTACAGAACAACGACAGCTCCAGGGAATGGAACACACAGTTTTTTAGAAAAGTGTGTGTGTGTGTGTGTGTGTGTGTGTGTGTGTGTGTGTGTGAGTGTGTGTGTGTGTGTGTGTGTGGAGCATAACTCAAAAACGCAAAACCGTTTAAGTACCAAACTTGAGATTTAAATGCGGCATCTTCCAAGGATGCAACACGAATATTTTAATCACCTCCCCCCGTCTAAGTGACCCATACGTGCAATATATATGGAAAACTTTGATTTTCTCAAAAATAGGTTTAACGATTTTGAATCAATATTAATGTAATATATTTTCATGCCAAATGCATTATATATATATATATATATATATATATATATATATATATATATATATATATTCTGATGCCTTCTTCATTCGGGCTGACTTTTACATAACTCGTAAACCGTAATATGCAAAATCTTGCCACACTGAGGAAGTAGATGTTTTACGTGTTCCATATAAAGGTTAATTGAGGATAGGGATCATTGGGAAACTTTTCTTGCAGCATCATTTAAAAATAATAAAATTAGATACCAAGTTTGGTATTTGACAGACTTTTCGTTTTAGAGTTATGCTGTCCACAGATACACACACATGAGTTTTTTTCTAAAAATGCTTTTATCCAGGGGATCTCAAAGCATATATTTTCGGTAGAACTCGGTATCGAATTTTGGGTGGATTACACACAATACATTGTCTACCTATTATGTTCATTGCACATGCGTGCTAGAGTGTCCATATCCGGTACAGGAGCTGCATAAACCAGCCCACCATTCTGCCGCACCACATGTTTTGGGTATCAGGAATCAAATAATGCAACTCATTTCTGGTAAGATGTAGATACGAGTCCGCATGCAGGAGCGAAAAAAAGTAATAGGGACCACTAAGTTAATCACGAATGCGTCCTTCCCAAAGCTTATGGTGAATCTCCTGTCGTACATCATACGAGCTTTCATAAGCTACTGTCGCATAAGAAAATACTGAACATGGCACAATTCTGTAATGTGCGATAGCAGAAAGTTCTTCTTGACTCAAGGTCCACCATATTTAATCCTGAGTGTGATACGGGTGTTCCAGATAGTCTTGTCAATAACGCCTTCCCTTACTGCACTGCGTCTTATGCTATCCGATCATTATTCGTCCACAACACGAAGAACTCATTCTTCATGGTCAATGTTTCCTATATATCTTTATCTACGGACATTCAAAACACTTCTTTCAAATGAGGCCCCCCCTCTCTCTCTCAAACGTTGCTGAGTTTGTGGCAATTTTCACGCACAAGGTAACTGTCTGTCGGACGGAGATGGATTGCTCAGGTGGTCCGCATCCTGTGGCCCAAATTCGGGAGGTCGGGCCGGCCTACCTGACCGGGATTTCGCGGGGTCAACAGGCGAATGCTGGGTAGATTAGTTACATCCCCAGAATTTTCCAGTCTGCCGTTTTCTGTTCCGATCGTTTTTTTTTTTTTTTTCCTTCTCAACTGTTTCAGGTGACAGTATTCGGTGCGTTGCGGCTGGATGATGTTTTGCGCACTGTAAAGGTTATTTCTGTATTTGTGGTCGGCACCGCTCGACCTGGATCCGCCTATAGGTCATGGTCACCTAAGAGGTACTCATTCCTCTTTCCCTCGGGTCATGTAAGAGCCAAAGAGCCACAAGCTTCTACGTCTGGTGCTCAACCCTCCCTCCCTGAGATCACGTAAAAGCCAAAGGACCACAAAGTGCTCATATCTTCCCCCTAGAGTCACATAAGAGGCAAAGGGCCACAAGCGTCTACGTCTAGTGCTCATACCTCCCTCCCTTCCTCCCTGAGGTCACGTATAAGCCAAAGGGCCACAAAGTGCTCACCTCTTCCTCCCTGAGGTCAAGTAAAAGCCAAAGGACCACAAAGTGCTCACCTCTTCCTCCCTGGAGTCACATAAAACCCAAAGGACCACAAAATGTTCACCTCTTCCTCGCTGGGGTCACATAAGAGACAAAAGACCACAAATTGCTCACCTCTTCCTCCCTGAGGTCACGTAAAAGCCAAAGGACCACAAAGTGCTCACCTTTTCCTCGCTGGGGTCACATAAGAGGCAAAAGGCCACAAGGTGCTCACCTCTTCCTCCCTGAGGTCACGTAAAAGCCAAAGGACCACAAAGTGCTCACCTCTTTCTCCCTGGAGTCACATAAAGGGCAAAGGGCCACAGGGTCGTACGTCTGCTGCTCATTAGTCCCTCCCTTGGGTCACATAAAAGCCAAAGGGCCACAGAGTACCCACCTCTTCCTCCCTGGGTTACGTAAAAACCAAAGGACCACAAAGTGCTCACCTCTTCCTCCCAGAGGTCACGTAAAAACCAAAACGCCACAAAATGCTCACCTCTTCCTCCCTGAGGGCACGTAAAAACCAAAGGGCCACAAAGTGCTCACCTCTTCCTCCCTGAGGTCACGTAAAAACCAAAGGGCCACAAAGTGCTCACCTCTTCCTTCCTGAGGTCACGTAAAAACCAAAGGGCCACAAAGTGCTCACCTCTTACTTCCTGAGGTCACGTAAAAACCAAAGGGCCACAAAGTGCTCACCTCTTACTTCTTGAGGTCACGTAAAAACCAAAGGGCCACAAAGTGCTCACCTCTTCCTTCCTGAGGTCACGTAAAAACCAAAGGGCCACAAAGTGCTCACCTCTTCCTCCCTGAGGTCACGTAAAAACCAAAGGGCCACAAAGTGCTCACCTCTTCCTCCCTGAGGTCACGTAAAAACCAAAGGGCCACTAAGTGCTCACCTCTTCCTCCCTGAGGTCACGTAAAAACCAAAGGGCCACAAAGTGCTCACCTCTTCCTCCCTGAGGTCACGTAAAAACCAAAGGGCCACAAAGTGCTCACCTCTTCCTCCCTGGGTCACATAAGAGGCAAAAAATGGAAATGGCGTGTTATTTATGGACGCTCTTTAACTGCTATGGTTCTCAGCGTCCCATTCTATACTGGGCGTGAAAGACCACTTAATTTTGCTCAGAGGCCTTTCTATCAGGCGTGAAGTTCCTTTACGTGCCGTGAATCTACGACACGGGACCCACAGCTTTACTTCCCTTCGGAAGGAAGCCATGCTAAGGATTTTTACGCCCGAAAAAATCCATCATCCTCCGCCGGGTTAGAACCCGCGACTTTGGGTATACGAAGTTAACATGGTAACCATTACACCACTAAGAGGCAAAGGGCCACAGAGGCCTACGTCTGGTGCTCATCAGTCCCTCCCTAGGGTCACTTAAGAGGCAAAGGGCCACAGGGGCCTAAGTCCGGTACGGTACTCATCACTCCCTCCCTGGGTCACTAAACAGGGCCTACTTTACTCCAATATCCTGAAGAACCCGTTGTCGCTGTCTGTATAAAGCCCATGTGCATATCGGTCTGTTCACTAAGAAAACACTTTTCACCTGCCTTCCGTGCGCTACAGCGGACAATACTACAGTTAATTATTTTTGGCGTCCTCCGCAATGTAGGACTAAGATGCAAGCCTGTGCCTACTGAGGTCATGGGTTCAAGCCCGGTGGAGGACGATGCATTTTTTGGGGGCGTGAAAATCCTTAGCATAACTTCTTTCGGTAGGGAAGTAACGCCGCTGGTTCCATGACGTTGACACATAGAAATACGAGGCCTCTGAAAACAGTTTTCACGCAGAATATAGAATGTGACGCCGAGGGCCAAAGGGCGTGCAAAAACTGAACTCAGTTTCATTTAGGCAAATCCTTGACAACTCACTAACAAATGATCTTCAGGCCCATGCTCACATACTTTTATACTGTTTGGATGTTGGGAGGCCGTCCCCGAAATATTTGAAAGCAATAGAGATACAGCCTACAGAACAATATTCATAGAGAAACGGTTTTCCATACATCGTTAAAATGTTGTGTGCACTGTAGCTTTATGGCAAACATTCAAAGCAGCAAGAAGAAAACTGGAGTATTTGGTGACAAAAATATCTTGTGTTACAAAAATTAGCTGTAAATTATCTCTCATTATTCTAATAGCGCAATGATTAAACGTTGAGCAGAAGCTGCCGCCATGGCTGAGGGGATAGACCTGTCACAGGTTCGATACCAGGAGATCACATGTGTGACTTGTGATGGACGAAGCGGCGCCTGGTTCCTCCTGCCATCCACTTTCACACCAGGCATTGGGCTCTTTAACGCACGCAGGCGATGACACTGAAGCTGGAGCACCGGGGAAAACCCGCCCCTGCACCTGTTTATCCACCACAAACTTCACAGGCTTCTCTCCATGTCTGAACTCAGGCGCTGGCTTCTAAGTACTTACATACGAGGAGGGTAAAGAAAGAAAATTAGAACCAATGTATTTGGAATAGCTATGCCTCTCTTCGATATGTGTATTGCAAGCTGGCACGATTGCCAAACGTAAACCACACAATATGATTTGAAGTAATTGTAAAAGCAGTAAATACTTTAGGCAGCGCCATGACCGAGTGGTTAAACCGCTCGCCTCTCACCTAGGCGGCCCGGGTTCGATCCAAAGTGTTCGCATGTGTGATTTTTGGTGGACGAAGTGGCATCTGGGTGGGTCTTCCGGTTTCCCCCGCCACTGATTCCACCAATTGTTCCATCATCGCTTTTTCTATCATCCATTTCGTCCACTTCTTCATGCTCATGCCTGACTACGGGTCTCCTCATTCTGTTGGCTCCTGTCAGTCCTGAACACGGGCAGGGTAAGTCGACCACGAAACAAAAGTAATATGTTCTCTGAAGTTGCAGGGTTGATTGTCACATCGGCATGTTGTCTTAGTAGCCACAACTCATGTTCAAAACCCGGCTATGGCAAGCTGTTGAGGGCAGCCCCTTGAGCAACATGTTTATAAAATCAGCCGGAGTGCGTCATCATTTAAAAGCTTCTAGTAATGGCATCTTTAGAAAGAAAACATTTCATATCTGAAGGGAAAGATATATTTAGCGCGTTTCAGTTACATCAGAGACTAAGCTAATGGAGGAGAATTTCTCCATAAAGTAGTAGTAAACTATTTTGATGCGCATGGAAATTAGTTTGTATCTCAATAATTAATTTAAATTAACATTTATTGTAATCAGCTATATAATATAGCTATTGGTTTATGTATCTCTAGAGTAAAATACGATTATCTGTTGCACTAATGACATCTCCTTCGTATGGTTATTTATCCCTATATTGCACGGTGTTGCCATTTGGCAACAAACATGATTAGTCAAACTTTTAATATACTTAACTGTGTTTGGTACTTATTTTCATATTCTACTGACATTTAGCAATTAAATAAAAGCATTTGTGATTATTTCATAACATAAATATATTACTTAATTTCAACAGCATTATAGTGCTCTTTAGAACAAAAAGCAAAATCCATGCAGCTGCAGTCAAATGTAACTACGTTATCGCTCACATGGGCGGCGCCGTGGCCTAGTGGTTAGACCACTCGCCTCTCACCTAGAAGGTCGGGGTTTGATCCCAAGTGATCGTATGTGAGATTTGTGGTGGACAAAGCGGCGCTGGGGCGGGTTTTCTCCGGGTACTCCGGTTTCCCCCGCCATCTCATTCCACCGGTGCTCCATCATCATTCATGTATCATCAGTGTCACCGCCTGCGGTGCCATAAGTAGTTAAAGCGGGCGTTAAACACTACCCAAAAAAATTGCTCACACCTGCCATGACACCGGCTATTTTACGTGGACCCTCCCCGTCCTTTATCATATATAGGCAATTTGACTGCAATTAATGGGATTCGAAATCACCACATTCGGATTTCAATGGATGGACAGGATTTATGTATTAGCTCAATGATCATGCTATTCGAACCACCTGCACTGTGGTATCTGCTACTTAAACCGGTTAACAAACACACTGCTACGATCACCAGTATTTCAACGTAAAAACAAGGACGTAAATAGCAAAGTACAGAAGGAGGATAAAAAGAAATGTGTGACAGAAGAAGTTAAAAAGAAAGATAAGAAAGAAAGTTTTGTAAAAGAGAAGGAAGAAGAAGAAATAATGGACGATAAGGGTAATTCAGGATCATCTGAAGAAGTTAGGAAAGAAGGAGTTTCAGATATTGTAAGAAAAAAGGATTTAGATGAATTTGAAATTATTCTGGCAGAGCTATATAAGTTGGTATCAAAGGAGAAGAATAGTGCTGAGATGAAGGGTAAATATTACAATCTGTTTAAGGTGTTAAGTAATATACACAATACATATAAAAGAGAAAAAGAGATAGCAATTGCAGAAGCCAAATTGCTTAAAACTAGGGAGTTACAGGAACACAAACTGAGCTTTGCTCAAGTAGCAGCCGGTAGCAAAAATGTTATTCAACAAACAGTACAAAAGAGGAAGCATTTCCTCCAAGAAGATTACAGATGTCAGAGAAATTTCAAAAATTGCAACCACAAACTTAAAGCCAAAAGAAGAGAAGATAAGAATCAATAGATTGGAAAAAATATAATACTTGAGGTGGAGTTAATAAGGTGATAAATTTGAAAGGAAAGAGCAACCGAACAAGAGAAACCCATTAGTCATAATCTATGACGTAATGGCAGGAATGGACGAGAAAGAAATTTAGGAAAACGTATATTTACAAAATTTAGAGGGCATAATTTCCAAACAAGATTTTGATCAGGATTGAAATTGAGGTTCAAGACCGGACCTAGGGAGGCGCCACTGTCCACCGCGTGGCAGAGGTTTTACCAGCGATTAGGAACATGTTAAAAAATTTAGGCCGGATTTATTTAGCATTTCAGGCACGTATGGTAAAAGACTTTGTGTCGGTTGCCAGATGTCTGAAGTGTTATCATTTTGGACATATTTCAACATTTTGTAAAGAAGAAAAGTTATTATGTGGTCATTGTGGCGAAGATTCGCACTTGAGAAAAGGTTGCGCTAAAAAAGAAGAGAGTCCAGTGTGCATTCGTTGCGTAAAAAGAAACCGTAAAAGTGGGGGAAAGAAAGATTGCCCAGCTTATAACTTTTGTTGCCAGAGAACGGTTAACAGAATTAACTATGAAGAATTATTTTAATATGAACCACAATTTAGGGAAACAAGTTAGGAAAAGACAAAGAAATACCCCAAGTGGGATTCGAAGGAATCTTAAAAGGGTTATAAGTCATAAAATAAAACTTTTAAGCAATAAATTACACAAAGAATCCAATAGCGAGAATGAAAATAAACACTTAGAACCGATTATAGTAATAGAAAATAAGTAAGAGAGGGAATGTAAATATTTAGAACCAACTATAATAATAGAACATAAGCAAAATTCAGAACAAAATGAAGTTGTATGTCCAACTCATAATGCACAGAAATTTAAAAATGCCAAAAGCATAAAACTAGTAAAATCTAGTGTAGGCATGGCTAATACAAGCACCACTAACACTATAGCTAAGGATAAAAGCGAAAATAGGAATAAACAAAAGAAGAAGATTGCTGTTAACTACGATGAAATAATAACACAAAATAATTCAAATGGTGCAATGGACGGAAGAAGGGAGAAAAGTTTTCTATCAGAACTGTAGGAAAAGAGAAATCAAGAGCAAGTTTTCACTCAAAACTCAAATATGAAATCAGACTCCAAAGTTATGAATTACAACGTGCAGTTAAGAAGCGAGTAAAGAGAAACAGAAAACAGCATAACATGTGACCTGGTTTTACCGAATCGGTTAAAATCCCTGACACTGACCTTGAGTCAACCTTACAGAGGAAGAGAAACACATTCTAACAGCAGCCTTACGACACGTGATTCGATGCCTACACCCAAACGGTAGTAAAATAGCATTCCCCGTCCCAGATGCGATTGATCGAATGGAGCTAAAAGTCTTAAAATTACAACGGATCCCAATGAATTATTAGTGTTATTAGAAAAAATGTGTGCAAGAAGAAATGAAAAATTAGATTTGGAAGAAGTTTATAAACACTTTGTGCTCTGTTATGGGCGCCTTTGCTTTAACAGCGCTCAGAGTTGGCCAAATTGTTACGCGGTAATTAGGCACGATTCGCCTGATTACCCTAAAATTGAACACACCAATATTCCCAAAAATTGACCACATTAATCAGAACTTTTGCCAAACCAACCAAGAACTGTCCTCAAAACCAAATTCCACTGCAAATCCTGAACCCAGATAAAAAATCAAACATACTCATCAAACATACCCATTTCAAAATTCAAAAAACAAAAGAACGGAGAAAACAACACACAAGGACGACTGTAAATCAATAAAAATTAAGAACAGTACAGCTAAACATAACTCAAGACTAGGAAGACAGCCACAGCCCATTGTTGAAGTCTACGTGCTGACCAGACGCTCTGATGTGCGCCTGGAAGCGGTGTTTCAAAGAGACGAGAACTACGTTGCTAGGCGTAATTCTCTAGGACACTTTGATAATGAAATTAATGATAATAGCGCAAATCAATGCCCATAATAGTAAGGCTGGTTATGTCAGAGCTACAGCTAAAGAAAGTATTAGAAGATTTAAGCTTGGATATTTTATGCATCCAAGAGCCCTATACATATCAAAATAATTTAATACATTTACCAGTTATGGCAACGGCCATTATTTCTGGCCATGCACCAAAGGCTGCCATTATAATCAATAATCGACACCTACAAATCACTAATATAACTCAACAAGCGATACATACACCAACTGTATTCAAGTTAATCATGAGGATGGGGAGTTTTTTTATCTTATCATTATTTTCAATTCAGTGAACCAATAGGCCTGTATTTAGAGAAAATAACCAAAACGAACAGAATTTTTAGTGACAAAGAAATTATTTACACCATGGACGCCAATGCAAAATCCAATTGGTGGTTTAATACATACTAAGATGATAGAGGAGAAAAGTTGGGGGATAAAATTGCAGAACCCAACCTAGTTATACACAACACCGCTAACAATCCAACAACTTTCGAAAATAGTGCGGGGGCTAACTCCAACATTGATTTAACTCTCGGAAACTATAAAACACTTAACAAGATTGTAAATTAGAAAGTTGTTCAGGATTTGACTACGAGTGACCATAGACTAATTTACTTTGATTGCGTATCAAGCTACAACCTTCAAACTAGGATCAAAACGGAAGTTCAACTTAACTCTGAACAAGCAAACTGGGAAATAATCAGAGAGAATTTTGATATATGCGCACTCGACTATAAAGGAGAAAATTTAAATTACGAATTGGAAAAATTAGAAGATAAAATAAAATGGACACTTACTACTTCAATACCAAAAAGAAGATATAAAAAATATACGGATAATGTTTGGACCGTTGAGTTAACCAAATTAAGGAGAAAATGCGTAAAACAAGGAGAATCTATCAGAGAACTATTGTCGCACAAGAAAGGGAGCGAAACTTAAACATTTGTAGAAGAGCTAAAGAGAAATTTAAAATTACCTTAAAAAACAAAAGGGAGAAGTCATGGAAGAATTTTGTTGAATTCGGACTAAGTAAAAACGTTTGGGGCTTACCATACAAAATTATAATGGACAAAATAAAAAAGCCAGAGACGCTGAATACATTACGGAAGCAGGATGGCAATGTTGACTAATGATTGGGAGGAATCCGTGAACGAACTTATATTCAGACTGTTACCAAACGACAAAGAAGAGAACGATAACTACTTTAACAGGGAATTAAGAAATAAGCTTAATCAGACTTATAATAACGAAGTCATAATTTATCCATTTCATTAATCAGAAATTAAACTAATAACTCAAAATCTAAAAGCTAAAAAAGCCGTTGGCCCAGTTGGGATTAAAAATGAAATCTTATTAGCACTGGAAAATAGCTTAACGCCATTTTTATGTACATTATACCATGACAGCATCGGAAGAGGAGCCTTTCCAGACCGGTGGGAAGAAGCTAAACTTATTATTTTGAAAAAGAGTCAAGTCAAGGACCCAAGTACCTATTCCTAAGTCATGCAGACCTATTTGTCTCTTAAATACCATGGTAAAGTGCTTGAAAGCTTACTGAACAAACGAATTACAGAATGTAGGCTCCTAATTGGCACCAATGCAAACCAATATGGCTCTAGAAAAGGACGGTCGACAGAAGATGCATTAAATGCTGTATTAGAATCTGTACACAGCTCAACATTTAAATATGTACTGGCAATTTCTATTGATATCTCTGGAGCATTTGATAAGCTTTGGTGGCCGTTTTTCTTCAACAGGCTAAGAGAATGTAGATATCCAAAAACACTTTATAGTATACGCATTGATTACTGTAAAAATAGAAACGTTTATCTGATTGGTATAAATAAAATTATCACAAAAAACATATCAAAAGGATGTCCTCAAGGCTCAGTCCTAGGGCCGACCTTTTGGGACATTGTGTTAGAAACATTATTAGAAAAAGTAAACAACAACAACTGCAGTAATACAATAGCATACGCGGATGACGTGATTTTTATAATAGAAGGAAACCCCCGAAACGAACTGGAAATCAAAGGAAACAATTTGATGGAAACCTTAAACCAATGGGGCACAGAAGCGAAAATGAAGATTATTCCACAAAAATCTGCAATTATATTATTAAAAGGTACCCTAAAGGGAAATCCAATAATAAGAATTTTAGGTAATAGTATAAAAACATGTCTGGTTATGAGATATTTAGGAATGAAATTAGACGAAAAAAGAAATTTTAAGGACCATGTGGATTTCGTAAGATTTAAAGCTGAAAACATTTTAATGAAATTATCTAGAATTGTTCAACCAAATTTAAAATACCACTATCGACCATCAGCTGCTATAATACCAGTATTTCCGCATCCATTATAAATTATGGAGCTGGTGTTTGGGCGGACAAAGCTAATAAAAGTTCAATTAAATTATTACTTAGAAGATGTCCACAGCCCCAACTATGGCTCTGTTAGTTATAACAGGCATTTGGCCACTTCGTATGAGAGGAGCTGCTTACTGTTTAAATAAGCAAAATAATATTAAAGTACAACAAACTTTTGGATACAACTGTCAAACTAAATTAGATATTAAGAACAGATTAATACAAGAATGGCAAAAGGAATGGGAAGACACTGAAACAGGCAGAAGAACGTTTTCATTTTTCAACAGCATTAAAGAACGATTAAAAATAAAGCATATAAATGCCTCAAAAGGCCTAATTCACTGTTTATCGGGTCATGGTCCATATTATACTTACTGGAAGAAAATAAATAAAATAATTAAAGTTGTGAAATTTGTAATGTTCCGGAAACTCAAGAACATATATTGTTTGAATGTAGTAAAAGCTCACAAGAGTTACGGAAAGAGAGAGAAGCACTTCGAGGTTGTTATATAAACGAAATTTTACGAAATAAAGATTTATACACCCATTTGGAACTATTAGCAAATAAAGTAAGTAATAAGGGTTGGGAGGAAATGATTATTCCAATAGACCAGAGAAATGTTCAATTGAATTTAGAGAGAACACATCAAATGAGGTTAAGACCCAGAAATATTTTACAAGAAGGCGATTTAGATGTAATAAATACCCTTGCAGGGTATAGTTAATTATTAGCTGAGAGAGGGGAATTGGATGGCTTGCAGGGAGATATTTAGCGGCCCCTGCGACACCCAAGAGGAAAAGGTATTGGAATAAGAATAATAGTTAATAACAACAAGCGCAGAGAAGAAATAGAGAGCAGGTAAATAGACATTTGGGGAAAGTGGCGATGAAGCAGAAGGAGATCACATACGCTGGAAGATGTAGGTTAGATGAAGATGGCGTTCTTGAGAAGAAGGTAAAAGATGCAGTATTTGGGACGAAGTGGGAAATGGGGGACTGAAATGAAGTGAGAAGATGGGGGACTGGGATGAAGTGAGAAGATGGGGTTCCCAGGAAGGAGTGAGAAAATGGGGGACTGGGATGAAGTGAGAAGATGGGGGACTGAAATGAAGTGAGAAGATGGGGTTCCCAGGAAGAAGTGAGAAAATGGGGGACTGGAATGAAGTGAGAAGATGGGGCTCCCAGGAAGAAGTGAGAAAATGGGGGGACTGGGATGAAGTGAGAAGATGGGGCTCCCAGGAAGAAGTGAGAAAATGGGGGACTGGGACGAAGTGAGAAGATGGGGTTCCCAGGAAGAAGTGAGAAAATGGGGGACTGGGACGAAGTGAGAAGATGGGGGACTGGGACGAAGTGAGAAAATGGGGGACTGGAATGAAGTGAGAAGATGGGGCTCCCAGGAAGAAGTGAGAAAATGGGGGGACTGGGATGAAGTGAGAAGATGGGGCTCCCAGGAAGAAGTGAGAAAATGGGGGACTGGGACGAAGTGAGAAGATGGGGTTCCCAGGAAGGAGTGAGAAAATGGGGGCCTGGGACGAAGTGAGAAGATGGGGGACTGGGATGAAGTGAGAAGATGGGGGACTGAAATGAAGTGAGAAGATGGGGCTCCCAGGAAGAAGTGAGAAAATGGGGGACTGGAATGAAGTGAGAAGATGGGGCTCCCAGGAAGAAGTGAGAAAATGGGGGGACTGGGACGAAGTGAGAAGATGGGGCTCCCAGGAAGAAGTGAGAAAATGGGGGACTGGGACGAAGTGAGAAGATGGGGTTCCCAGGAAGGAGTGAGAAAATGGGGGCCTGGGACGAAGTGAGAAGATGGGGTTCCCAGGAAGAAGTGAGAAAATGGGGGACTGGGACGAAGTTAGAAGATGTAATTAAGTGTGATATGAGAAGAATAGTGTAGAAAGTGCAGTATTAAAATTAACAACCAAATAATAATACACAAATTTGTATAGGAGTGTAGTGAAATAAAAAGTTACAGTTATAGAAGAATACAATAAGTGACTTTTATAGAATTATGATGAATATTGAATGTTGATAATTAAAAGATAGGAATTCAAAATAGTAATGGTTACCAATACTTATGCCGCCGGTTACCGGCGGCTATAGGTAGGGTAGTATAGTTGAATATTAACTTATAATAAATAACTGTATACCAGTTATTTTAATTACTGGATACCAGTTATTTTAATTACTGGATACCAGTTATTTTAATTACTAGATACAAGTAATATAAAATTATTTGATTTAAATTTTAAATGTTTAATTAAAGCCTAAATTTGAAAACATTTTAAAATGTTTTAATTAAATTATAAAATGTTAAATTATATTTTGAATTTTGGATTAAATGTAAATTTAAATAGAATATAAATTTATATTGAATATGTATGGTTTTCAAATTTCAAATAATATAATTATTTAATTTTAAAATTGTCGGATTTTGATATAATTGGAAATGATTATATTAAGCTTTAGATAATTTAAATAAATATAAATATAAATTTAAAATTATTACAATTTGGTATTTTTGGTACAGTTTTGAAGTAATATATTTTTTTATTTTAAATTTTACAAATAAAACAGTAACTATATGTAAAAAAATTTAAGTAATAGTATAATAATAGTAAGAATAATATAATAAAATTATTTAATAGAATAGTAATTAAAATAATATAATGGTTTCTAAAATAAAATATCTGTATAATATAAATAAATAATATAAGATAAATTTTAATTAATAATAATAAAAATAATAAAATTATACATTAAAATTAAATAGAAATAACTAATATATATTAAAATACGAAATTATAATAATATTAATATTAATTGAATTGAAATTGTATCAATTAAATATTAACACACAGTTTAATTGACAATAATTATGATTTTAATTGGTATTTATAAAAATTTTAGGCTAAGTTAGGTTAACTTTATATCTGTAAATTTAAGTTGTATAATTAAATTTGTAATTGGTATAAGAAGTAATAAATGTATAAAGTTCGGGATATTTTACCCTGGTTTAAGTAATTGGTTATCAGGGTTTAATATACAGATTTGATTTGATTTATTTTACTTAAAGCGGTTCAAGAATTGGAAGAAGAGTGTTATATGTGGGAAAATAATTCATACAGTAGAGGGTAATTTGCACCAATAACGTTCCAGAACATTCTCCCCATTGTATATTTTGCTTTTGGGTGCAATTTGCATAGCGCGGCTCAGCTGCTCTCCTGCTATACAGTGCAACAATACGCCCTGTGGTATTCGTTTCGAGGCGTCCGTGTTTTGTTTTACTTGGCTAAAGCGGCTAATAATAATAATAATAATAATAATAATGCAGTGAAACACTATGTGCTCTCATATGAGCATGATTTTTAATGTTTCGTTTTAACCCTACAAGGGTCTAGTCTCTAATGATAACTAAGAATAGTGTATACACAATTATAAATCTTGTTACTGCTGGATAATCATAGGTGAAGTACAGACTTTTTTGTTTTGTTTTTGTTAATTCTATATCTAACATGTCACTTTATTCTGTCCAAAATAAAAGTTCTGTAACTGAAGTGGAAAACATGATAACCTTGCATTGTTCCTGTTTACCGGGTCACGAAGTCTAATACAAACTTGGGAATTGCTCTGAATAAGCACAGGAGTAGGTCGCTCGCACTCTCAGCTCCACTGAGCAGTGTTTACTTGAATTTGGGCCGTTGAGGTATGCAATTCTTTAAACGCACGAAGGATTATCTGCTAAACGTGAAATATGGCGTTGTTGGGTCACCAGACAGTTAAACATTATCTCCTTCCTTCCAAGTTGTAATGCCTAAAGATCGAAACCCTGTGTATATGTGACCCACATCGGCAGTGTGGAGGTAGCGTGTCTGCCTCTCACTCATCAGCTCGCTTAGTGTGAGTTATCGGATAAAGATTTTCTTCGGGCTCTTCCCTTATCCTGAGAAGACGAATGTTTAAGCCCCATAGACCCCGAGATTATTTGAGCATCATTTCGCCGATTTCATTCTTCGTCCGATATGACCAACCAAGTAAATGGGCGTCAAGCCTTTTTAAAATAAAAACATGTGTGACAGATGACTTACGAATAGAGTTATGAAGATATTGCTCAAATTATTCAAAAGCTGCCTTTACGTTGAGCAAGTACCTGGAATGAATAACGGTCACAATGGAAGATCGAAGGAATTGTAATGTTGCTGTAAAACTGCCATCATGAGCAATTTCCAGCAGCAGGTAACACATAACCTCACGCACATAGGCATTCATTGCTATGCACCTGGACAAATTACTGGCAACAAATCAAACGTTCACACCAAGTTTCCTTCAAATATATTAATTATTTGATTTGATTTAATTAGCTAAACTCAAAACCTATATTCTCCTACAAATGTTAAGCTGCAAGAATCATTCTTTTAAACTTACATTGCCTAAGAGCTTTAAAACAGATAACACTGGTTGAAATGTTCCTAGGGGCCGCGCCGTGGCCGAGTGGTTAGACCACTGGACTCTCACCTAGACGGTCGGGGTTCGATCCCAAGCGACCGCATGTGAGATTTGTGGTGGACAAAACGGCGCTGGGGCGGGTTTTCTCCGGGTACTCCGGTTTCCCCCGCCATCGCATTCCACCGGTGCTACATCATCATTCATGTATCATCAGTGTCACCGCCGGCGGTGCCATTAGTAGTTAAAGCGGGCGTTAAACACTACCAAAAAAAAAAATGTTCCTGTGGTGAATAGTGTTTTTAAAATTATTTTATATCACAAATGGCGATAACAATTTGTACTTATCCTCTTAAAGCTAATCTATAACTAATATCAAAACGCCAACACATACTCTGCACTGCTTCATAGCTCTAGCTGTATTTTTATGGGAAAAGATGTGTGTGAGAAAATATGAGAAACAAATCGAGCTTGTAAAAAATGGATCTTATGTTTGACATTGAGAGTGATTTAACCCGCTCAATGCTTTAAAATGACGTGCAAACCGTGTGTTATATCCAAACATCTACTTTAAAGTATGGTGCACTTTTTGCATCAAAAAGCACATTTTGAACAAAATCGCTAAAAACAGTCTCCTTTAAAGGGTACTGTGCCATAATGCATTTCTATGGGTTTTGCTAAGTAATAATATGTCAGAATAATGAATTGATAACGTAGAAAACGCTCGGAAATGGCTCTAAGTCGTCCATTCTTTGCCAAAATGAAAAGCTGTTGAAAGGTTTTGAGAAAATGCAGCTCTTCTACTGCATGGTATACGTTTCTAATGTGCCTCGTGCTACCTTCAGAGTTGGCACCGAACCTGCTAGCCGGCACAGGAAGGAGTCGCTACTACAACTGTGCACTGCTAGAGTGTGTAGCAGCGAAGGGAGTGTATGACGTCACCTATACTCCCGCGGTGTAAGAGGATTGCTGTGCTTACTCACTGTCAGCTGGACATGAACACTACACGTTCCTTCTTTTTTCATTCTTGAAATTGAATTGTGACATCGCTTCGGGATTATTTTTGAGAAATCATCATCATAATCATTATAGGTAATGAAGTGTTCTTAAATTTCCTTCTAAGAAAAAAAAGACCTGTTTGGTTCACTTATCTATTGTTTGGGAGTTCGTACTACGTATGTATAATACTAGGACACTGTCAGGAATGGTTAGTTTTTCATTAGATGCTTTTGTCATTTGTCTAAGGATTTTATACTCAGGTTTATTACCTGGTGTCTCTTTAAAAAAAAAAATCCAATTTTAAGTGCAACTATATTGTATATCCTACGTTTTAGTAAAGCAAAATCCTTTGAACTTAATTTGTGTTGAAGATTGATAACTGCATAATTTATTTATGTGCTAATAGTGCAATTTCTGGTTTTTAAAGAATAACCATTATTTCATTTATTATATTAATGTATAATGTTAATATCAAGAGGCGTAACTGTCTTGTATTTGACGTGTGTAATATCTCTTGGTGCGCTAAAAGAGTTGCAAAACTCAATGGAGCTATTGCAAGTTAAAACCCGCGAGACCTACTTTCGCTTTATCCCTCACAATGAGCACGACCCGCTTAGTGTTCCCCTTGATAGCAAGTTGTACTGGCGGAATTTAACTTGGAATCGCCCCATTGAGTTCTGCAACTCTTATAACGCACGAAGGGACTATTTCCACACGTCAAACACGGAACAGTTGAGCCACCTGGTATATATTTAACTGAATGATTATATACATGAATCTCAGTTGCTTTTTTATTTTTCCTCTCACAGAAATTCCATTGTATTTAAAAAAAATATTTAAAAATAGTGTGACATGTATTCTGAAGCGATATTATTGCTTTCATAAAGTTTTGCTTAGGTGCAATGAGAAAACAGAACCTGATAAAATAGAATTTGTGTAAAAATGTAGGGAAACTGTTTTCTGCTTAGCGCGGGAGGCCTGGGTTGTGGTGCACTCTGATCGTGACAACCGCGGGGAGGGACACGAGAACTAACCACGTTCCATTCTCCAGCCTGTATCCCACCATGAGGCTGTAATGTGGTGCACTCTGTTCATGGGCACCGCTGGGAGGAACACGAGAACTAACCACGTTCCATTCTCCAGCCTGTATCCCACCATGAGGCTGTAATGTGGCGCACTCTGTTCATGGGCACCGCTGGGAGGGACACGAGAACTAACCACGTTCCATTTTCCAGCCTGTATCCCACCATGAGGCTGTAATGTGGTACACGCTGTTCGTGGGCACCGCTGGGAGGTACTCAAGGACTAACCACGTTCCATTCTCCAGCCTGTATCCTACCATGAGACTGTAATGTGGTGCACTCTGTTCGTGAGCACCGCCGAAAGGGACTCGAGAACTAAACACGTCCCATTCTCCATCACTGTATACCACCCTGAGGCTGTAATGTGGTGCACTCGGTTCGTGAGCACCGCCGAGAGGGACTCGAGAACTAAACACGTCCCATTCTCCAGCACTGTATACCACCCTGAGGCTGTAATGTGGTGCACTCTGTTCGTGAGCACCGCCGGGAGGGACTCGAGGACTAACCACGTCCCATTCTCCATCACTGTATCCCACCATGAGGCTGTAATGTGGTGCATTCTGTTCGTGAACACCGCCGGGAGGGAATCGAGGACTAACCACGTCCCATTCTCCAGCCTGTATCCTACCATGAGGCTGTAATGTGGTGCTCTCTGGTCGTGAGCACCGCCGGGTGGTACTCGAGGACTAACCACGTCCCATTCTACAGCACTGTATACCACCATGAGGCTGTAATGTGGTGCACTCTGTTCGTGAGCACCGCCGGGAGGGACTCAAGGACTAATCACGTCCCATTCTCCAGCACTGTATACCACCATGAGGCTGTAATGTGGTGCACTCTGTTGGTGAACACCGCCGGGAGGGACTCGAGGCCTAACCACGTCCCATTCTCCAGCACTGTATACCACCCTGAGGCTGTAATGTGGTGCACTCAGTTCGTGAACACCGCCGGGAGGGACTCGAGGACTAACCACGTCCCATTCTCCAGCACTGTATTCCACCATGAGGCTGTAATGTGGTGCACTCTGTTCGTGAGCACCGCCGGGAGGGACTCGAGGACTAACCACGTCCCATTCTCCAGCCTGTGTCCCACCATGAGGCTGTAATGTGGTGTTCTCTGGTCGATCGCGCACCGCCGGGTGGTACTCGAGGACTAACCACGTCCCATTCTCCAGCACTGTATCCCACCATGAGGCTGTAATGTGGTGTTCTCTGGTCGTGCGCACCGCCGGGTGGTACTCGAGGACTAACCACGTTCCATTCTCCAGCACTGTATCCCACCATGAGGCCGTCATTTGGTACACTTTGCTCGTGAGCACCGCCGGGAGGGACATGAGGACTAACCACGTCCCATTCTCCAGCACTGTATCCCACCATGAGGCTGTAATGTGGTGTTCTCTGGTCGTGCGCACCGCCGGGTGGTACTCGAGGACTAACCACGTCCCATTCTCCAGCACTGTATCCCACCATGAGGCCGTCATGTGGTACACTTTGCTCGTGAGCACCGCTGGGAGGGACACGAGGACTAACCACGTCCCATTCTCCAGCACTGTATCCCACCATGAGGCTGTAATTGACTGAGGTGGTACCGCAGCGGTTGGGCAGTAGGCCTTGGTCCGATTTCAGTCCGTTGCACTAGTAAATCAAGTAACAAGACAGTAAACATAGGTAGAAGCAAAGTCGGGAGCGCAGTAACATGTCATTTGAAATCGTCATTCATTTGCTCTATTCAGAAGCAATACTTCTGGCGTCACGCTTTGATGTGAAATCTCGAACGACTTAACACCCAAGTTACTCATAAGCAAATATCGACCAGAAGCTCAACCACAGTTTGGTATATTTGTTTCTGCTTCTTGAACGAGTTGGATTTAAACTAACGCGCGCGTTTGATTATTGTGACTATGTATCTCACCTGTGTGGGCTGAATGCTTGCACCGGCGGCTTCCTTTCATTAGTTAACGCATTGTTACACCTGCGTGAGTGAACACGTGTGCAGTCGGCGAGCACTTTACATCGAAGATCCGATTGTATCACCTGTGTGTGAGTTTGTGACACATCCAGTGGCTTCCTTTCATTAGCTAACGCATTGTTACACCTGCATGAGTGAACACGTGTGCAATGGGCGAGCACTTTACATCGAAGCTCCGATTGTATCACCTGTGTGTGAGTTTGTGACACATCCAGTGGCTTCCTCTTATTAGCTAACGCATTGTTACACCTGCGTGAGTGAACACGTGTGCAGTCGGCGAGCACTTTACATCGTAGTTCCGATTGTATCACCTGTGTGTGAGTTTGTGACACATCCAGTGGCTTCCTTTCATTAGCTAACGCATTGTTACACCTGCGTGAGTGAACACGTGTGCAGTTGGTGAGCACTTCACACCTGCGGTGGTTGGACGGGCCATCTCTTATCGGCTGCTGCCTGTTTTGCCCTAGGAGGATACACGTAGTAGATGAAACTCCTGCAAAGTACCAAAATGGTTGGTGTTGTGGGTTAAAGCCAGCACCCTCACATGGCATTCTCTCTGGTGATCGGCTGCAACCTTCGCAGAGTCTTGATGTACTGCTCAAACATGCGTCATAAAGTACTCGCCGACTGTTCGCAGATGTACCAATGCATTGCCTAATGAAAGAAGCACCGAAACACGTCAACAATCAGCCATCAATTCCGTGGGGCGATTGCGGCCAGCAAAGGGTAGTCACATTATGTTCTTGACTCTTCTAACTAGCAAATACATTTTCTAAATATACTCCTGTCCTTCATAGATAGGACTATTCCTTTTCAAAAAACGAAAATAAATTGCCTTAGTTATTTTTAAAGACGAGTAATTTTTGCTTTCTCGGAGACGCTATAGCAGTTCGGGATTTCACCGGAGATGTATATTTTGAGGACCGAGAATAAATATATATTTTTTTTTTTTTTTTTTAGAAAACGATCCCTATGTGTCTTTGTATGAATGTGGGCTTGAAAAAGTAGATCGGAGAGTGTTAGAAGCTTCAAATTTCCGAAGGCTGGGCATAAAACTTAAAAGAAAAATCCTTTTAACAGCAATAAATACTTGGACAGGTAGAATGAGATTGAAAAATGCAATGCCACGGCCGTGATTTAAACGACGAATCTCCCGGTCTCTAGCCAGCTGCTCTACCACTGAGCTACCATGGCAATATTCTCATTCATTTCTCAGCTGACTCGCACGTTTCCCGGTAAACCACAAGGTCATCTCAAACTATTTTGAGATGACAACGCCAATGGCGACTTACAATGTTGTAAGTGCTTTAAGTCCCAGGATACATAGTATAGCCAACTAGCATGGTCAATTGTGATCATTTTAATTGTTTTTTCACAGAACCGTGTGTAGGACGGGAGTTGGATAGGTAGAGTCAGACTGAAAAATTCGATGCCACAGCCGGGATTTGAACCGCGGATATTCCAGTCTCTAGCCTTGTGATTTACCAGGAAACATGCGAGTCAATTGAGAAATTCAATGCCATTCCGGTATGTTGTCATGGTAGCTCAGTGGTACAGCAGCCGGCTAAAGACCGGGAGATCCGTGGTTCAAATCCCAACAGTGGCATTCAATTTTTCAGTCTGACTCTACCTATCCAACTTCTGTCCTACACACGCTTTCTGTGAGAAAACAATTAAAATTATAACAATAAATATTATCTGAGATTTTGATGAAGGTGAATAGTGTTTGTGGTACACCCTTTCCCTAACTCGCTTGATTTTGTGCTAGAGCAGACGGGTTTTTTCTGTTGATACAGTGCGTAAAGACCTGACGGCAGTGATTTGTAGTGGCATTACGCAAGTCATGTTAATTACTGCATTCACGGCTAGAAGCATCACACTGTTAGCGTTACAGTTCCTTTACTGTAATAGGTACACATTGTCACTGTGCTTGCAGTCGTGGCCTTGGAATGTCACTTTTTGGCGCAATGGACACGTGCTAGAATGTTTGCTTCTGACGACGTTTTCGTGTCAGTTTTCGACTGGAGTTCAGAACTTGCGGTCCTGATGGAGGTCTACGCGTCCAAGAATTTGTCAGGGCTTCGGAATAAACACGTTTGTTTGAGTAATAAATGCACTTTTGTTAGAATATTAACCTATGAAAGGTTGATCACATGTTAGAAACACAAAACGTTGCATACTGGCAGTGCACTGAAACAATTATCTGTAGCTGCTTTCCGCGCAATTGGCCAAGCGAGCATCAAGCAAAGTTGCTCTCTCTTTTTAACTTAAAAAGCAAGCAGCTCTTGGTGACGTCTGTCTCATTTAATGACTTTATGTTGAACTATTAGTTTGAATATGCCTACCAGTGTATAATAACGTTCCGTTGAAAAATGAAGCATTCTCTTACAAAGATAAAACCCTAACACTAGTGAAGTACCAGTGTACAATTTTGACAATACTCTCCATATTTCAGTAATCTACTTGATTATATTTATGTAGATAAGGTAGAGGAATGCAGCACTTGCGACGCTGCCGTTTTATTTTAGGTGTGCTTAAAACTTACAAATAATCCACATTACCCAGATCCACTAAACGTTTCGTATTACACCCAACGCACAACCTATTTCCTTTGACACGCTTGTCAATCAGAAGAGCAATTTCTCTCTTGTGATAAATGACGTACTTGTCAGCTAATCACGTGGGACAACAACAGTGTTTACATTGTACTCCCCAAATGGAGAAGTGACCTTATAAAGGCCTGGTCTTGCTCACGTATACTGAAACAGCAGATTGCAGTGCTGCTCACCATTATGTACAAGAAGACAGAAAACAAAGGAAGGTGCAGTATTGATAACAGATACAACAATACTCTGAACTTTACAAAGCTGGAATTAATTATTGAGGGCACTTCAAGTTCTGCTTATTCTTTGAGAGAGATAGAGTCAACTGAATCATCCGGGTGACCTCGACTGCGCGCGAAGGTCAGTTTTACGTTTTCCTTCACATTTTTGGAGACTTTAGCATTCTTCAGAAATGCCGGCATATTTGTTATTCATGGGTAAGCTTCAAAATGCAGTGTCATATCACTAGGTGGTCCTACAGCGCCGTGTTACACGTTAGCAGATAACCCTTCGTGCGTTTAAAGAGCTGCAGAGCTCAACGGGGCGAATTCAGGTAAGCATCGCTCAGTGGTGGTGATAGCGCGAGCAACCTGCGTTCTACTCCTGTGAGGGAATCTGCTCATTGAGAGCAGTTCCCAGGTTTGTATTAGACTCCATGATCTCGTAAACAGGAACAATGCAGACAGGTCGAAAAGGTTAACATGTTTTCACTTCAGTTACAGAACTTTTATTTTTGAGAGAATAAAGTGACATGTTAGATAGAGAATTATCAAATAAAAAAAGTCTTTGTTTCACCTATGATTATCCGGCAATAACTAGTGTTGTATATATTATTCTTAGTTATCATTAGAGGAAACATTAAAAATCATGCTCATATGAGAGCACATGGTGTTTCACTGCATTATTATTATTATTATTATTATTATTATTATTATTATTATTATTATTATTATTATTATTACTATCTACGCGCTATACGCATGAGCAGAAAAAAACAGCCGTGAAAGCAGCGCAACGGAAAACACGCGTTCACGAAAGCAGGTATAATTTAAGTGTATTATGTGCTATGTTTTGTTACGAAGTGCTTTGAGGTACTGTACTACATGAATATATACTCATGGAAACAGAGACGCGTGCACAAACGGGAATCAAGTACATGCAGCGTGTTATAAAATAGTTGGTTGAGTACTATATTGCGTCACAACGGTATAGAACTGTGAGTTGAAAATAAGCAATCAAATTAGACTTAATTAGAAAATGGGCAGACTGCTTTGGAAACTGGCTGAAAAAATGCAGTTTCTAAAGGTAAATCTTTAACGAGTGGTGAGAAAAGTTGTAATTTTGAATTGTTTCACAAACTATGTAAGAAATATGCCACCTTGACCAGGACAGCGGAATTTACAAGTAATGAAAGGTTAAAAGCACGGACGTTAACCACATTTGGAAAATGAAGGAAAAACAAAAGAGTGCAGTGCGTCAAGAAGTTGTTAATGGGCCATTGAACAATCGGAACCGTGACTCCGACCTTTCTACGTTCAAGCAAACATATTTTTATAAGCTGTTACTTCACATTGATTTCCAAAGGCTAATAATATCATTGTTGACCATGAGGATGAACTGTTAAATTCTCGCGTACAGAGAGCTGTGTTTTCTTGACGAAGCATGGATAAATGTAGGCCACACACTTTTCCAGGTATGGGAAGATACTACCATTGAGAGTAAAAGTAAGGAACTGGTGGGGGGAGGGGGGCACAACTCTAATCTGGATGGAGTACAACCTCATTCAGATTCACATTACGTATTTGTTTCTTATTTTATTTTTATCCACTCAATAGCGTGTTTCTAAACTATCCCGCAAAGAGGTTAATGGGTAGAAGGAAAGCACGTCGCTACGAAAGTAGTCCCGTTACCTCACCAATCAGTGTGTGCTTTCCTACAGGTAATGTTGATTCTAATTATAATAATGCAGAGAAACACTATGTGCTCTCATGTATGATTTTTATTATGGAGCCTTAATGTTTTGTTTTACCCTACAGTGGGTCTAGTCTCTAATGCTAAGTAAAAACAGGTATGCACAATTGCAAAACTAGCTTTTGGCGGGTACTTATAGGTAAAATAAAGACTTTTAATTAATTCTCAATCTAACATGTAACTTCATTCTCTCAAAAGTAAAAGTTCTGTATCTAATGTGGAAAAGCTGTGAACCTCTTCGATCTGTTTGCATTGCTCCTGTATACGAGATCACTGTTTCTAATACAAACCTGGGAACTGCTCTCAATGAGCAACATTCCCACACCGTTTCCGCTGATGTGCAAGAGGATTGAAACGCAGGTCGCTCGCGCTAAAACTGCTACTGAGCGTGTTTGCCTGAATTTGCCCCGCTGAGTTCTGCAATTCTTTAAACGCACGAAGGGTTGCCTACTAACGAGAAATTTGACGCTGTTGGGCCATCTGGTGTGCTTGCCGAGGGGCATTTGCCAAGAAGTTAAAATATGCATTTAAATGAGGTGCTTTTCTTGTAATAATAACACACACTCTTTGGAAAATTCAATTGTGAGTTGTTTAAAATTATTTCCTGCGTCGGCATTTTGCAGGCAGATTTAGGTATATAATTGGAAGTAGCGTCCATGTTTGTGTAAGTGAAGCTAATTAAGCAGTAAATTTAGAGTGTAAGTTTAAAATCAGTATAACGGTCAATGCGTGTGTGGTGTTTGGTCGCAATTTTTCGAATAACGGTAGCATAAACAAGGAAAGCGTTTTTTTCGGTGGTATACTTAGCGAAATATGGAATGCATTATCAACAGAACGATTCTGTGTTGTTTGTTAGGTTTTAGATTTCCAACTTGGAAAGACCGTTGAGAAACAGCCAAATTTGGCAACCTACTCCGGTTTATAACAAACCTCTTGCTAATTCGCCCATTTAGCAGCTTATGTGCTTATGATACCTGAGCGTGTTCCTCGGCCTCGATATGCAGCACATGCAGTCCACAGGAAAAGTCATTTTAACCTTTGGGATAATCTCTAATAATTGTCACCTCTTTTTTGGTGTGCACATATTTATAAGTTCATGTAGAGGGAATTAATGGCTATAGTCATGAGAGACAAACAATAAGCTTTGGTCAAAATCTGATATTTTTCCCTCCTTCAGTTTTAGAACAAGAAATTACAGCAAAATTCAGACATGACCTTGCCGCCATGTTTACCTACTGCAATAATACAAATTTATCAATAATGAATTCTGACTGGCCGAAAAATGTGATTATATTAAATTGAGATTTCTCCCCTTCCATTGTCCTTCGTTTTTTGCTTCAAAAACTTGGAAAAAGAATTGATTTAACAGATGTTGCGTACGGTGTAAATTGAGGTATGGGCGGCTGGTCACAAACTATGCTTCAGCAAACCGCTAAGCATTTCCGGCCTGTGGTAGAAACACATCGTTTTAAATACAGCACACCATTAGATATATACATTCGGAGCAAATTCCAATCATTAACAGGGTTACCATCCCTATAACCTACAGCCTGAGCTATTCTCGAAACAGATGACTAATGTTATTTACTAGTGGTGCCACATTTCTGTTAGTTACATGATAAAGATTCGTAAGCATATGACGTATTTGTTGTAAACCCGCTCGGGCGCAGTTGGATTGTTTACCCTCCAGTGGTTCGCGCGCAGTTGGAATGAAGCTGACACTTTCCCTCGCAGTTGGTACCCTCCCGAAGCACCTACTGTGCGACTATTCGTTATATGCAGTGGCTGTATACAACTTTTGCGTTTGGAAAACGTAATCCACCGTTAATAGGTTAAAATACCTATTGTCGGCACATGATTGGTAAAATAATTCTTCTATTATGAAAACCCTTACATTAATATTGATGAAGTGTGTGTGTACATATATGCATCTGTTCTGTAAACAAACTATTCTTACAAAGGTTTATTGTTTTATCTACAGCATGCTAATCGAAATAAGCATTAACAGAAATGGTCGTATTACCTTCTTCGTTGCAAGTAAAAGGTAAATAAGGGAATGATCTAAGCTAAGGCGATAGTCAGATCCTTTCTAAGCTGGCTGCTATGTGAAGCGATCTAAATTCGGGTCTCTTTGCATGACCAGGAGTAAAACAAAATTACATGAAACGAATGGCAACTTCCCATTTAAGAAAATTGGGTATAAATATTGCAAAATTGAAGCCAATAACAAGGAATATCTCGGAAAGGGTTAATTCTAAAAAAAATCTATATTACAAAATTGTGTGCTTTAATGAGATGCACATTTCTTGTGTAATAACCTTTTGTCTATCACTTATGGTTCATTAGTTATACAAAAGACTTGCAGGCTGAGGAAGTCTTCAGAGGCTACTCCCAAGAAACTCAGGCTTGTGGTTTGCTAATCTATGTTGTACTTAGTCATGATATATTGGTTATATTAAGTGAAATGTATAACAATTAGCATTGAGGGATTTTGAGGTGAACTTCGTGCAATATTTTGTTAAGCAGAGTTTCCACTTAGAAAATCATCTCCCCGCATCACCAGCAGGAGATAAGAACTGCATCTACCAGTGCCTAGATGCTTTCTGCAAAATATCTTACCACTTGAAAATGTGATGTGTTCTATTCACATGACTTTCTCTATGCGTTCTGCAAATAAACTTTTCTCACACAACATTATCTTTTTATTTCATAATTCTAATCTTAGATAAACGTTAGCAGAAATACTCTTATTATTTATTTCCTTATAAGTAGAAGGCTGAAACGACAGTTAAATGCTTTAAAAGCTATCGCTACGCGTTTGTCGTTGAAATTCGGTTTTGTTTCTATGGTCAGGAGTAAAACAAAAGGGCTATGAAACGGACGAAAAGTACAGGTATTTTAACATTTATACTAATAACAGGAAATATCTCGTAAATAGTTCCACAAATCAGCTGTGTATTATGTAAATTACGAGACCTACATTCTGCAATACGCTTTTGTCTAACCCAATCAGAATGAAGAGGACTTGAGCGTCTATTGCCAAGGAATTCACGAAAAACGTTTTATTTTCCATATAAATATCTTAATAATAATCATTTTAACCAAACTATGGTAGTCTTTTTTAAAGAAATCTAAAATGTCGAAAAATGTTCCATGCAATGGATATCTTAGGGAGGGCGGAATTTTACTGAAAATCTTTGTGTCACATCTTTGGAAGATAATGAACTTAGTAAATAACAGACATTTCGTTTTTGAGCTATGCTGCTCACAGGCAGACAAACATACAGATACACACTCACGGACCTTTTTCTAGAAATGCTTTTTGGATTCAGGGGTCCTCAAAACATGTAGGTATTTCCGATGAAACAACAGGAAGAGCAGCTAAGTTACGTGACGACGTCTGCGGACAATGACTGTACGAAGGAGTGCAGACAAACCCTCAACAGTGGGGATGGCGTCCCAACTTCTCGCTAAGATTCACGCGTTCAACCTAGTACAGTTTGTATTTTGTGCTACTTTTCCTCTTATTCTGAGAGTACATTCTATTAAAGGGAATGGTGGCAAATACATTTTCCTCTTATTAATTCCTACAAGATACGTCCTACCAATTATACAATTGGTCATTTGTAAAGGTTTAGCTAAGGTATGTTATATGTTTATGCTTGAGTATAGATTAGGTTATCCATCTCTGCGCATTGTGTTTAACATTGTAAATGGTTTTCTGCGATAAGTAGTTCATTATTGCAAGCTTTATATGCTTGATGATGTAGAGCTATGCTAGTGTACACACTCATGCTATAGCAGCATTAAAAGTACATTAACTAAATGTGTGTGTATATATATATATATATATATATATATATATATATGCATTTGATCGTTTAATTCAATAACTTTATGAATGCATAACTGTTTTCACAATTTTGCAATGCATATACATGTATTACGGAAGAGGTTTGTGCTTAACATGGCTATGTTCCCTCGTGTGCATGTATGCAGTTCTCCTGTACAAAACAAAAACAAGACAGCTTGGCTCTGCTAGCAATAGTCGTCTACTAATATGCTGAAGAAATCGGCTTACAATAAAAAAGAATCGCATAATAAATTAAAAGGAACATTAATATGGAACATGCAAACTCATTACAATGAATTCAAAGCGGCACGGGTTCACAATAAAGGAAACAGTGGGAGTTCCCGGTACAAAGTCATGTTAAAGTTACTCCTTCATCGTGAAAAGAGCTCAGCATAGGGAGAACTTCATCTCCCTAGAAGGGAAAGCTGCACGTCTCTGGTGTGAGATCGCATGAGACTCTCCTGAGAGAACAGTAGAACTTGGCAGTAGCATCGGCACGCTCACTCCAGGTTACGCTTACGTGACACGAATTGAGGTGCTATCACCATTAACTGCAGTGGCAGGTGAAAAAAGCAAATGTTCAAAACAGCGTTCGAGGATGATATGATGATCCAGTATTTCTATTTTTTTTCCTCACTATTTTCTAAAATTAGGTTGGTGAGGAAATTTTCACGATGTTTTACGGTGGTTATTATTATCTATCTGAGACTTTGATGATTGTTTACGTAACAGGTCATACGGTAGACCCTCCTTTACCAGTTAACCTGGTGGTGTAATGTGAGCGAAGAATATCGATAACACTGAAACTTACACCTACATAACCATACTTTTTTTCGTACAAAATTATATGATAAGGAATCATAATGTATTCAGGGTTCAAACAAAAAATATTCAGCGCAATGATATTATTATTATTATTATGTTCTATTTAAATTTGATTTTATTGAACAAACGCACAAGTTAAAGCAACATATAAGGATTTGCACCTCCATTCTTTGAACTACCCTCACTACCCTTTCCAAAGTGAGAAATTATAATGAAACCTAAAAATTAGAAATCTTTCAAATTGGGAATTAAGAGAAAATGTAATATTTTGATACACTGAAATGCACGTTCGCCTTTTCGGAAGATGACGATTTATAAATCGCTGCCGTGGCTATGGTGCATTCCTTATTAAATGAATATCTGCTAATTCTTTATGTATAAAGCCATTTATTGTGTGAAAGAAAGTTTGCTCTTAATCGGTCCCTCGTTTCTTCATAGTAAGTCACGCTGTGTGCGAGCTGTACTAACACAGGAACTGGTCGTTGCCTGAAGTTTGCAATCACAAGCAGGGCCGCTGAAATGTGAGCCTCACTTATGATAATTCGGTTGTTATCCGGTCAACATAAGATAGTCATATTGTTCTCTATATCTCCCAAGCTGTATGCGTATCTGGAGTTTATTTTCTGCCACGGTCTTAGTACACAATTGCGCCACAACTCACAATTGTACTGCATTTTTCTCTGTTTTTATAGCATCAACATTTTCTGCGAGAAAAGAAAGGGCAGTCTTAACAAGGGTAATGCATTAAATGGATGCCCGAGTAACAAAAAAAAAGCCCCGAGAATAATTTATAAGACAGTAAAAGTACTAAGACAATAAGAACAACTTAGCGCCTTTTATGAAAGTCATAGAGGCATTATTCTCTGTAGATACGTACAATGTACATAGTAGAGAGAGAAGGTATTGTATTCCATCCAAAATTTCAATACTGAGACTTCACCGGAAATATATGTTTTAAGACAGCATGAATAAATAAAAAGCAATTTAGAAAAAGGTGTGCGCCTATAGGTGGCATAACTCAAAAACGAAAATGTCATTAAGTACCAGACTTGGTATATAAGTTTAGTATCTCCCAAGGATGCAACCCTAAGATTTTAAGAACACTATCTAACCCAAACTACCCTATACGTGGAAAAAAATTCGAAAATTGGGCTTTTTTTCAAAAATGGCTCGAACAATTTTGATTAAAATATCGTATTTTAAAGGCATTTATATGAAAACACGATGTATATCTTGAATTTCCTTGGAATATCCTAGAAAGTCCTCTTCACTCTGAATGACTTTTGTATAACTGGTAAAAGTAAGAGATAGATTAAAACTTCACACATAAAAATATTGAGCTCGTAAAAACACGCATTTGTGGAGCTAACCATTTCCAAGATATTCCTTCTTATTGGTTTTATTTTTAAAATACTTCTATTATGACGAACAGTCTCCCTCCGTTGCCCAACAACAGTTCCGTTTATTTGCTGAATGAAAACTGGTGGAGAACTCTGGCTATGTCCCCAAAGAAAAGAAGAACCGCGTGTTTAACATCGTATGCGGCTAAATCTGCCAGAGAAAACAGCCGTAATAGATATACGTTTAATACTGCAGTATACTAAGCTAAATATTGCGACAAAATTGATAACACAAATAACATGACACAGTCAAAAAATAACTTCACAATTTTTTAGATACACATGTAGAATCCTTTCAATAAGTTTGAAAAAATAATATAAAATATAACATAATACAAGTACCTAGCCTAAAAGTTCCAGAAATTTCTTGAGACAATATAACAGATTTCAGAAACGCTGAGTAAGATATGAGCTGGAACTTTTAAAGAAAGAGTGTCAACAACTAAAAAGTATTCAGGGTACGCAGAAATATGTGGAAGCAGGGACACGTTAATAACACGTTATTTTTCAAAATGTGAAAACTTTTACCTGCCAATCGCAAGTGATCTATCTTCCGTGTATTTAGAAAATACATTTTGCATATAGCAAAAGCTCGCAATTACAAAGCAAAATTAATGATTATAATTCATTTTATATACAGCAGTGCCATAACTAAATCATGAACAATTCCGATGGACTTTAATCCTGATTCAGTTGCTTTTGACGCAGTGTTTAGCTTTCAACTGTCCATCATATTTGTTTATAATGAAGACGGCGAGATGCCAGTCATCTCCACATCCTAAATTGGTGGTTTACTTACTGGTCATAACAGATGCTGAAAGTTTGTCCTCTTGAAGATAGACCTCAACTCGTTTATTCATCTTGTCAATGTTTAAAGTTGTTTCCTTAACTGGTACACATAATTATATTCAGTTTAAGTTCAAAAGTTCATTATTTCTAGGTTTTTTATAAAGCTCTTATTGTTGTACTCTCCAAAATAAATAATCTGGTTGAGTCAAATCAGCACAGTGGTGGCCGCAGATCTGTCTTTACTAATCCGCCCCCCCCCTCCCAAAAAAAAGTTAAAAGCACAAGTATCTGGTTTGACGTGTGCGCTGTAGCATTATCCTGTTGAACGAGGCAGCAGTCAATTTCGTCTTCATTCAACTGAGCAATAACATTGTAGGTTATCTGAGAGCAGAAAGCATCAGAATTTACTGAAACGTCAAGGAAGTTTGGCCTTGTTATTCGCTCTAGTGTTATGGCAACCCACACAAGGATTTTCTGCAAATGCAATAGTGTGGATCCTCTGGCATTGGGGTTGTCTGTTTAAAACTTCGAGTCCAAGCTGATTTATGAATCTTGGAATCATTCACACTAGCGCAATATTTCCCCGTAAACATTTTGTTTTAATTGGTGAACCACGCTACTTTTGTAAGGTTTCTAGTGACATTCTTCTTTTAAAGCTTTCTGTTCAGTCCACTTGGAGGACCGACTCTTCAATTAATATTCGTGTTGATTTTGTAGGACTCCGCAACATTATGCACAAAAATCATTAATTTGTCTGACAACATCGTAGGCCTGCCAGTTCTTGGTGCACTGTGAACTGAGCCGGTCACACAAAATGTGTCAAAGCTCGTATAATATCCCAATTTGAACACATCGAATGAGGAGAACGCGTACGAATTTTTTTTTTTTTTTTACGTTTTCAGTAATGTTTCTTACCACAAATATAGAGAGGTACTAATTGCTGCAATTGTGGTCAAGATATAGAAGACAATGACAAACAAGTGAATGTCAAAAGGGTCATTATGCCCGGCATCATTGTCTTGAGGTATTACAATGTGTCACCAGATCGGGTGTGAAATTCGCCTCAGCATTGCTGTGGTAATTTGCCGCACATTCAATAGACGAAGCTTGTGGCTCCGTTACTTTGGAACAATGCTCTTGATGAAGCCCCACAACGTGGCTTGTTGCTGGTTCAGCATTCCCTAATTAGCCGCACATTACCTGCAATAGCAAGCTGATAATAACGATAAAACGTGGACCCCAACCCATGCTGGGCCTCGGGGGTACCTCATACGAACTAGCCAGAAGTGAATATTTGAATAGCGCCCAATTAAAAATGGCCACCCCAGAACTATGGACCCTCAGAACTGGAGTTGTGAAGGAAAGCAACCAGCTACCCCGGCGTTCTTATCGAGAGGAAGTGGTAGGTGGAGTGTTTCGAGATTTGTGCAATGAATGTAAATACCTGTCCCTATATACTACAATCTCCTTAATAAAAAAAAAAACAAAAATAAAAAAAAAAAAAACAAACAAAAAAAAAACAAAAAAAAAAAAACGGAATTGGGATAAGACCATATCTTTAACATGCATAGACAAATATATTGATTACCTAACAGTCCCAACAATGAAATTCCCGTAGCTTTAAAGAACAGTTCCTTGGGCTAAATTCGCCATTTTTCACTTCGGCAAGTCTTGATTTCGTCTTAAAGTGCCACGCATGGGCGATGAGTTGATCCTTTGTCACATAGTGAAGAATTCGCAAAACAGAAACTCCCTGATGAAGAAACCAGTGTAAAGGTAGCCCAATATATGCCAAAATGGTGTGATACAACTTGAATAAAAGCAATTGCCCTGGGCAGGGTATGAACCTGTGACCTTGGGATAAGAAGGCAAGCACCTAAGCCACGAGCCAACCAGATCAACTCATAGAATACAGGTCACTCTCCCCACTGCCTATATTATTGTGTCAATACCACACGGCAAAGTGACCTTGACTTGCTATCTGTTTGTTAGACAACTCCGCGTATACTAAGTACAGGTCACTCTCCCCACTGCCTATATTATCGTATCAGTACCACACGGCAAAGTGACCTTGACTTGTTATCTGTTTGTTGGACAACTCCGCGTATACTAAGTACAGGGTCACTCTCCCCACTCCCTATATTATCGTGTTAGTACCACACAGCAGTGACCTTGACTTGCTATCTGATTGTTAGACAACTCCGCGTATACTAAGTACAGGTCACTCTCCCTACTCCCTATATTATCGTATCAGTACCACACGGCAAAGTGACCTTGACTTGTTATCTGTTTGTTGGACAACTCCGCGTATACTAAGTACAGGGTCACTCTCCCCACTCCCTATATTATCGTGTTAGTACCACACAGCAGTGACCTTGACTTGCTATCTGATTGTTAGACAACTCCGCGTATACTAAGTACAGGTCACTCTCCCTACTCCCTATATTATCGTATCAGTACCACACGGCAAAGTGACCTTAACTTGCTATCTGTTTGTTAGACAACTCCGCGTATACTAAGTACAGGGTCACTCTCCCCACCCCCTATATTATCGTGTTAGTACCACACAGCAAAGTGACCTTGACTTGTTATCTGTTTGTTGGACAACTCCGCGTATACTAAGTACAGGGTCACTCTCCCCACTCCCTATATTATCGTGTTAGTACCACACAGCAAAGTGACCTTGACTTGCTATCTGTTTGTTAGACAACTCCGCGTATACTAAGTACAGGTCACTCTCCCCACTCCCTATATTATCGTGTTAGTACCACACAGCAAAGTGACCTTGACTTGCTATCTGTTTGTTAGACAACTCCGCGTATACTAAGTACAGGTCACTCTCCCCACTCCCTATATTATCGTGTTAGTACCACACAGCAAAGTGACCTTGACTTGCTATCTGTTTGTTAGACAACTCCGCGTATACTAAGTACAGGTCACTCTCCCCACTCCCTATATTATCGTGTTAGTACCACACAGCAAAGTGACCTTGACTTGCTATCTGTTTGTTAGACAACTTGCGTATACTAAGTACGAATTTTGTTATTTAAAGGACTTTTTTTTAAAGCTGTTCTGTTATTTTCACACACACACACACGCGCGCGCGCGCGGACATTTTTCCAAAATGCGCTTTTGTTTTGTTGCTTTTTTGGATTCGGGGAATCTGAAAACAAGCATTTCCGGTGAATTTCGGTACCCAATTTTTGGGTAGAATACAATACCTTCAGTATCTACCTTGTACATTGCACATAGCTGCTAGAGAAAGTAATTATAGAGTATAATATAAAGACTGACAGCATAAATGCACACACTTGTTGGATATCTTTGCTACACACAAACTGATGACTACTAATAAATAATATGCAAGTGTTTGTTCTGTGACGTTTCATCTTCCTGAATGGTTAACTCTTGAAGATTCCGCCTCTTTGTATGAACTAGTGTTCATGTCTATTTGCAAGCATAATTACAGAGCACAAATGGAGCTGTGTGTATTTTTATATGAAACGTTTCGACATTAATTACATGGTGATATGTGCGTTACATATCTACGTAAATATCTATTGTAGATAACCTTCTGCAATTTCTATCACGGAAAATATCGTATGTTGACATAATATTCCCTAAACTCTGTCGGTCATTAATGGACATATATACTATTCTTATCTACTTCATTTTAATAAAAATAGAGCTTAATAGCTTCATTACACATTTCCTTACAAATAGGGAAACAAAGTTCCTTTTTTTAGAACAGGACCCTATACACTTGCGAAACAACTGAATATCGACAGCAACTTAAAGGCATGAACAAGTATTGAACATTTCAAACCATTAATAACAGATGTCTCAGAATTGGCTCATGTCACTAAAAAGTTATTTGAAATTAATTGTGCATTTTGAGAAGGCTTGAACTTTTGGTCTATCTAAAGTGTTCCAGTTATACAAGATTATATAAATTTGCCTCCAAAAGAAGAGGACTTCTCGGGCTATTCACTGAATTTCAAAATATGCCTTTTATTTGCCTTGTAAATATCTTAACGTACGGTATGCTATGAAAATCGTTAGAGCCATATTTTTTTTCAGAAAATAAAGATTGTCGAAAAGCGCTTCATGTAAAGATAGTTGGGGGTGGGAGGATATTCTTCCAAATCTTCGTGTCGCATATTTAGAACGTCCTGAACCTAAATACCAAGTTAGATATCTATTCGGATTTAGTTTTTGAGTTATGCTGTTCACATACGCAAATGTGCGCTTTTGCACTATGATACCCTCTAGGGCATTGATGTAAAGTTATAGTAATAATATGGAAACAGAGGGCGAAAAAGGCTGCTCTCTAGCGCTCTTCTTCAAGTGTGCACGATCCATTTGTTTTTGGCCCCATATCTTAATTGCGTCACAGCGCAGAAGCTGCTTAAAAGGTGCACAAGTCAAGAAGTACTAGCGACACTGTTGCCATGTCTCTTCGAGTTTAAAGGAATAGCGCGGTAGATTTAAACGCCGTAGGTTTTAACTTATCGCATATGCGGTATGTTTAGCGACATTTAAAGACAAATTAAGCATAAATCCTCAGGGTGTTCAAAATGAGGGTGTCCACGTGCTCTTGTGATCATGCACAGCAGCCGACAATGGTTATTATGCACATTTGGCCCCCCAAAAAACAAGTTTTTTTTTTTATATTTTTGCGAATATGCGAAGGCGGTATGATAAGTCTAGTAAATTTCCATGAAAAATATAATTTTTTAATTGCGGCTTCATGGTTTGTAAGCTTGATTATTCGAACGATCGTATAACAATTTCAATGATATAAGCGTACAGTTCATTGTTGACAGCTGTTTAATTTGGTCAATGTATCGACTGCGGTTTAAGAGAGACAGGAAAGGGGGAGAGAGAGAGCGCTAGGTTTAAACTCTCTCTGCCTAACTTACATTTATGTACCAGCAGTTTGATTAAAGTGCCAGACTGAATATTATTCTAGATTTCGCCCCTATGTTCTTAGCACATTACCATAAAGGTTTCCGCTAAGCTGATAGAAAGTGCTTGTGATTTACGAGGAGCTGTAACCAAGCAATAAACTCAGTTTACGTGCTAGGTATACTGCACACTTTATCGTCAGCGAAGAGTAGCTAGGTGATTGACCTGTTCCCAAACAAAGACGGATATGCAACAGGAAGAGGTGTTCACGGATCAAAGGCAGTTTTCTAGAAACCTCCTTCTGCAAGTTTATGTAAAACGCGGTGCGTTGGAAGGAAAGGATACACAAGGACGTATCACTCAATTAATAAAAACATTTATGTCAGAAAGAGGTTTTCAGCATTATGCTACGAGAGACCCGGAGTTCCGTGGTTCAAAACCTGGCTCAGTCCGACTCTACCTATCCACTTATGTTCTACATACGGCTTGTATGGAAAAAGCAATTAACTCGAATTGAACAATAGTTGGTTGAAATAGGAAGTACTTACGACACTGTAAGTCGCCATTGGGGTTGTCATCTCAAAATAATCTGAGGGCACCTTGTGGTTTACCGGGAAACTTGCGAGTTAGTTTGGCAACTTAATACTGTGCTGACATGTTACCATGGTAGCTCAGTGGTTAGAGCAGCCGGCTAGAGGCCTGGATGTCTGTGGATCAAATCCCAGTTATGGCATTGGCGTCTTCAGTGTGACTCTGCCCGAGCAGAGCGTTGTTTCATGCAAGCATCCGAATTGCTATTCTAGCCAAGTTTCATACGACTATCTAAGTTTAAAATATTCAGAAGCAAACGTAATTCAGGTCATTGGAAAAGTATTTCCAAATTGGAATGTGAAATTTGTCTGTTTCCATGGCCTTTCACTTTGGATGCTGAAAAAGCACCAGAGCTGTTAGGTTTGCAGTGTGATGATGCAACGCAGCTCTAAGGACAACACAAGAAAAATATCTCGCTCTGAAGAAACAAGCCCGACGTGTGTGTGTGAACAAACATTTTCAGAAATGGGCAGCTCCTGACAACATCTGAGCAAAGATCATACCTCAGCCCAACACATCAGTTTCATATTTTGATTGCAGTTTTATACTTATAGAACAAACCTCTGCAGAAATGTCCAACACACTATACAAATGTATTCAAAAGCATTAATTATAATTTTACACCCTATTTTTTTTGTTTTTACATTCCATAAAATAATACATTAATGTAAATTTACTATATGACCCGGGACCAATCGTTCCAGTTAGCCAGTGGCCCTAAATGTAAAAACGTTTGGTCGGTCGTGCTAAATACTATGTACATTATACATACGTGCTAGAGAAAATAAAAATTGAACGGTGGTACCACAGGTCATGGAAAAGTATTTGTTGGTATATTATGTAATGAAAAACGCTTTTATTTTTAACTCGGAAAAATGTACATCGATTAATTTTTCATATTTTCTAATTACAAGGCTTTTGAAATAGCAATTTATCAAAATACTATGCAACACTGCATAATATTATGTTAACAGGAATTGGGCGGCGTAGGAAGCGCTTTAGCTGTAACCGTTACGGATCCCGTTTATACCTGCGCCTGTCGCTATCCGGTCCCTCTAGTCTCTCCGCTCATTCCTTCCCCCCAGGAGTCAGGTGGGAGGCAAAGGACCATAAGGGACTACGTTCTGGGGACCCTGCTACGTCTGCATCCATCTCATCCAGGTCTGGTGGTCCCTCTAGTCTCTCCGCTCATTCCTCCCTCCCTGGGAACAAGTGGGAGGCAAAGCACTGTGTCCTATTCTCAAGGCACCCTGCCACGTCTGCACCCATCTCATGCAGGTCTGGTGGCCTCTCGGGTTACTCCGCTCATCCCTCCCTCCCTGGAAGCAAGTGGGAGGCAAAGCACCACAAGGTACTGTGTCCTATTCTCAAGGCACCCTGCCACGTCTGCACCCATCTCATGCAGGTCTGGTGGCCTCTCGGGTCACTCCGCTCATCCCTCCCTCCCTGGGAGCAAGTGGGAGGCAAAGTACCACAAAGTACTGTGTCCTGTGTTCTGGGGACACTGTCACGTCTGCGCCCGTCTCATCCAGGTCTGGTAGTCTCTCGGGTCACTTCACTCATCCTTCCCTCCCTGGGAACAAGTGGGAGGCAAAGCACCACAAGCTGCCATGTCCTGTGCTCTGGGGACCCTGCCACGTCTGCGCCCGTCTCATCCAGGTCTGGTAGTCTCTCGGGTCACTTCACTCATCCCTCCCTCCCTGGGAACAAGTGGGAGGCAAAGCACCACAAGCTGCCATGTCCTGTGCTCTGGGGACCCTGCCACGTCTGCGCCCGTCTCATCCAGGTCTGGTAGTCTCTCGGGTCACTTCACTCATCCCTCCCTCCCTGGCAACAAGTGGGAGGCAAAGCACCACAAGGTGCCGTGTCCTGTGTTCTGGGGACCCTGCCACGTCTGCGCCCGTCTCATCCAGGTCTGGTAGTCCCTCGGGTCACTCCGCTCATCCCTCCCTCCCTGGGAACAAGTGGGAGGCAAAGCACCACAAGGTGCTGTGTCCTGTGTTCTGGGGACCCTGCCACGTCTGCGCCCGTCTTATCCAGGTCTGGTAGTCCCTCGGGTCACTCCGCTCATCCCTCCCTCCCTGGGAACAAGCGGGACGCAAAGCACCACAACGTACCGTGTCCTGTGTTCTGGGGACCCTGCCATGTCTGCGCCCGTCTCATCCAGGTCTGGTAGTCCCTCGGGTCACTCCACTCATCCCTTTCTCCCTGGGAACAAGTGGGAGGCAAAGCACCACAAGGTGCTGTGTCCTGTGTTCTGGGGACCCTGCCACGTCAGCACCCATCTCATCCAGGTCTGGTAGTCTCTCGGGTAACTCCGCTCAGCCCTCCCTCCCTGGCAACAAGTGGGAGGCAAAGCACCACAAGGTGCCGTGTCATGTGTTCTGGGGACCCTGCCACGTCTGCGCCCTTCTTATCCAGGTCTGGTAGTCCCTCGGGTTCACTCCGCCCATCCCTCCCTCCCTGGGAACAAGTGGGAGGCAAAGCACCACAACGTGCCGTGTCCTGTGTTCTGGGGACCCTGCCGCGTCTGCGCCCGTCTCATTCAGGTCTGGTAGTCCCTCGGGTCACTCCGCTCATCCCTCACTCCCTGGGAACAAGTGGGAGGCAAAGCACCACAAGGTGCTGTGTCCTGTGTTCTGGGGACCCTGCCACGTCAGCACCCATCTCATCCAGGTCTGGTAGTCTCTCGCGTCACTCCGCTCAGCCCTCCCTCCCTGGGAACAAGTGGGAGGCAAAGCACCTCAAGGTGCCGTGTCCTGTGTTCTGGGGACCCTGCTACGTCAGCACCCATCTCATCCAGGTCTGGTAGTCTCTCGGATCACTCCGCTCAGCCCTCCCTCCCTGGGAACAAGTGGGAGGCAAAGCTCCATAAGGTGCCGTGTCCTGTGTTCTGGGGACCCTGCCACGTCTGCGCCCGTCTCATCCAGGTCTGGTAGTCTCTCAGGTCACTCCGGTCATCCCTCCCTCCCTGGGAACAAGTGGGAGGCAAAGCACCACAAGGTGCCGTGTCCTGTGTTCTGGGGACCCTGCCACGTCAGCACCCATCTCATCCAGGTCTGGTAGTCTCTCAGGTCACTCCGCTCAGCCCTCCCTCCCTGGGAACAAGTGGGAGGCAAAGCACCACAAGGTGCCGTGTCCTGTGTTCTGGGGATCCTTCCACGTCAGCACCTATCTCATTCAGGTCTGGTAGTCTCTCGGGTCACTCCTCTCATCCCTCCCTCCCTGGGAATAAGTGGGAGGCAAAGCACCACAAGGTGCCGTGTCCTGTGTTCTGAGGACCTCGCTCGTAGCTAATATTATTGTAAGAGAAACATGTGTTGGTGAAATTTACGAGTTTTACATTAGTTACAACGGTGATAGCCAGGAAACTATCCATAAAAATGGCAAAAGCGAGTATGAAGGTATTCTTGGTGTTATTTGCATATGCGGTAGGTAAAGGCCATTTCTGGAATAATAAAAGGCATTATTGAACCTAAGGAACGACTTTCGTAAACAAAACATGTTTAGAGTCCGTAACAGAGCTGCAGTAAATTTCCTGAGATGTGGCTATAAAAATCTACAAACACAATAAAAAGGTTATGCTCTAGAAACATGACATTGCCGCACTTATGTTGCAAATCAATTCACTTTCTTTTCAGCTCAACAATAAATTCGCATATTCAGAGTTTAAGAAGAACCAGTGGCTTTCTTTGTTGTAAAATGTTGTAATGAAGCTTATCATTTGGAGAGAGCGTCCAGTTTAAGTCGCACATAAACTGTATTAGGCATCCTGCATGACATAATAGTATCCCTGCTTTTCAATTCAAAATCAATGGGATAGCTCAAGCAGTTTCGTCTGTGCCCCGCTTTAGAGACGTCGCGGGTTCGATCCTCGTGGCAGATCTCCTATTGTATGGCATCACTCAAAAAGGCGGCGTACACATGTCCTTGCCAGCCATGTTTCTCAGGTATTTCACCGAATGCTGTTCGGCTGGCCACTCTAAAAGGTTTATCCTGGCGTCGTCCAGCACCATTCGATCCGGATCCGTTAGTCTCGGAGACCCTCGGGGCCCGGATACCGTTCCTATTCTAGTTGAAAACGGCACATTCCGCCTAAGCTGTATATTATGTGTCGTTTTAATCAATTTCGCCTTATGTGCATTTACTTTCTCTAGCACGCATGTACACTGTACATAGTAGATAGACAAGGTATTATAATCCAACCAAAATATATGTTTTGAAACCCTTGAATCCAAAACAAAATAAAAAATCTGTGTTGCTTTTTATAATTATGGTTTTCTCTAGATGTTCCGCAAACAATCTTTTCTTAAAAAACGTCAATCTTTTATCTATATAATTGTTATCGAGATCAAGATTAGCAGAATTAGAGAATTACTTGCTTATTTGAAAGTAGAAGGGAAATAATTGAATACAATAGACTAAAACGATAGTCAAATCCTTTAAATCCCAGTCGCTATGTGAAACAATTGAAATTCCCTTCTCTTTGCTTCATAGGATTAAACGAAAGACAGCCGAAAATAAAGATGGTCTCCCGTTTGAGAAAACTTAAAAGTAGTTTTAAATTGAAACCAATAAATAACACGGAATATTTCGGAAACGATTTACCCTGCAAAAATAAAAAATTTCTGACATAAATTGTGTATTTCAACGAGATCTACATTTTTGTGTAGTGAGGTTTTCTGTTTCTCTTACGGTTTACCAGTTAGGCAAGTGTTATACAAGTCTTCCAGAATAAAAAGGTCTTCTGAGGCCATTCCCAGAAAATTATACACATGCATACTCTTTATCGTGAAAATATCCTAAACATATGACATTTTCGTTAAATCGTTAGAGCCATTTTCGAGAAAATAAAAATTTCGAAAAATGTTCCATGTAAAGGGCAGTTGGTGGCAGGGCGATTTTCCTGAAAATATTCATGTTGCATCCTTGGAAGATACTCAATTTAAATACCAAGTTTGATATTTAACAGATCTTTCGTTTTTGAGCAATGCGGCCCACAGCAATTGTGATTATTGGCTCTCCTAGCGGCGAAGGTAAAAGCTTTTCTGGGTGACCAGAGGACATGCCATAGGTGTTATGTCAGGTGGGATTTAAGGAAATCCATTCGGAGATTCAGTGCTAAAGAAGGGAGAACATAAACATGTAATCCAGGCGAAAGAGAAATATGCGATCTTTGTATGCGGGAAACGATTGTCTTGTGTAGTCCTGCTAAAGATAAGGTAGTAATTTTACCTTTGATATCAATTGTTGTTTGTATTTACATTGTTGATTGAAATGTACTATTAGACACCCGTTAAATTCCAAATTAATTTATATACTTAATTTAACTCTAGGCATGCTGACGCGGCTCAGTGTAAATGCAAAGCAGGTGTTGCAGAATGCTGTCAACACGTCGCTGCGTTATGTATTTACATCAATACTGAAAGAGATTCATCGAAGACCTCTTTTCTGCTAGGAGTGTTGCTGCAGCGTATTCCTTAAGCAGAAAAAGTAGAAGAAAGGTTTAAGCTGCCGACTTATTGCATTTTACGCAACGAAGGCGCGGAAGAAGCAACAGGCAGCAAGAACCCATTGTGCAAAGTGGAATTGTAGGAATAACATAGGAATATATTTCGTCCCTTTTCAACCATTTTGGAGGCGGAAAGTGAAATTGAGAGTGAAAATGAATCGCTAAAAATCGGCACGTCCATTGGTGAAGACATTGGGAATACTGTTGCAGAATTGGGCGAAAGAGGATTAGTGTTTCGGTGTCTTTGTGAACTAGACGGTCAAAAATCTTTCAAAATGCTGAGAGGTTAATTATCATCTTCCTATTAGCAATAAGATATCGCCATGAGTGTGTTGCAACACATTTGCAATTCAGCCAGTCAGCGTGCACACCGAATTGTGAATGGTGCACTCAAGTTTGTTTATTTAAAACATATTAAGATAAGACAAAGATAATGAATATGTATGAAGCAACCCCCGAATGCTGTCCGACACAAATCGGTTTGTTTATAAAAGAAGAGTAGCCGTGGCTTTGTTGCAGTCCAGATGCGAAAATTCTAGGGCAAGATTCTCCTTATTCTGCCGGAAGGGCATCCAACCACAGAGCAGTTTCATCTACTTCTTTTATTACTACGTTTTTACCTTGCCACGCCCATTCTTACGCTAATTGTTGAAGCAACTGTCCACTAGAGCGCAGCAGCTATCATGCGCACGCTGCCTATGGAGGTGGTTCAACTCATGTTTACAGATATCTCTTCGTGCACTAAAAAGTTAGAGAAATCAACGGGGTTATTTGAAGGTGAAACTGGTCAGTGAAGAACTGGTAAGCGCGACCTTCGTTTTATCACTCTCAATGTGCGTGATCCGCTGACCCTCCCGGCTCATTAGCCTCTTGTCCACTTACCTGGTATATGAACAGCAATATTGTGCTTCTGTATAGCAAATACAGGCACAGCATACTTCTGTATATACTGTGTTATTGCTGTTACTTCTCCCTTTACATATTTCTTCAAAACCTAACAAGCTATCCCTGTTAATTTCAACAACTTCTGTTTCATTTTGATACTGTATTATGAAATGAAAAGCTTATGTTAACCCAAACATTTCAATGAAATAACATGTTATATTCAAAGATGTGTGTATTATAGCAAACGTAATCTTCTCCAGTATCAACTACAAGCTCGAAACATAAGTATATCTGTATTGGTATAGAATATTTTGGAGAACGCCGTCCCAGCATCAAAACAGTAAAATAAGTTCATAGGAATATGGGCTTTTGCACATATGATAGTCCTGAGCGGTGGAGAGGGTTTTTATCCTGAGGTTTTAGTTTCTGGTATATATGACTGACAATGTAGCGGTTGGTCTAGTTTTGAAAGTTCTAACCTTATTTTTTTAAATTGTTATCACCTGTACCGTTTGAAGATTTAGTTTTAGTTGGGAACTCCCCGTTTTCCCTTCTTTAGCGCCATAGTTTTATCGCTGGCTCTGGTTTTAGCAATGGACATTGTTTTTACCCAGCATTTTATATATTTTTAGTTCTAACTCTAATGACCTTGGCAGCTGAGCGCTCCCAACCCCCAATCATCATTATGAAAATCATTTTATTTGCTTAAGAGCTTTAAGAGTTTAAGAGTTTTTAAAATGTTGTTCATTGATTGATGTAGTGCCAATAATTAATAATTAATTGAAATAAATTGATGTCCGATGACTGATTGCTTCTGTCTGTTGTAGAGCAGGGAAGGCAGACAAAAATGTGTTATGTGAGTGAACAAACAATGTGCATTACGTGCTTAGCCTTGCACTTTGGGATGCATCACGAACACGTGAATTCTATGCAGAAAGATTCCCCGACAGGCAGTTAGTTACCTTTTACACGAACATTCTCACGAATTCACTAACACTTGAGAGAGATGGAAGACAGAGAGAGAGGGAGAGAGATGTTTTGGGTGTTGGAAGACGTAGAAAGAAAATACGATGTATTGGCCATGAAGAACAAGGTGGTATACATTCAGCTGGTATAAGGTTCAAACGTGGCGAACTTTGTGCCTTGTTCCTCAATTAGTTAGCATGCTCTTGCCAATTGTCTAAATACTCATAGCTGGGCCTAGGAACGCCCACATGAAATAGGACAGGACAGATAACAAAAGAGAATCTACCTAAATGTTTGGGATTGGTCCATATTTCTTTCCTCCGGCCTGAATACAGATGCAATTTCCCAGAAAGTATGTTCACCAGCTCAGTTTATTCGGATAGTACGTTACGTATTTTATTAAATGATAAATTTCGTCATAGATGGAGAGGTCGAGCGGGATTGTTTGCATGGCTTGCCTAATCTACTGATTTGAATCCAATGAAATCTTCGTCAGAACTATGTTCATATGAAACATTTTGATATTTGGGAGGCGTCCCCGACATTTTGACATCCTGTATTAGTGCAGTTATCTTATGATAGCGGCTGATAACAGTAACACTGCTCGAAATGAGGCGACAGTAGCTGATGCGAGGCAATGTTTTCCACGCCATCGCTTACCCTGCTCCTAGACCATCCACTTTGTCTAGCACCCACATGAAAACTATATATAATATATTCAAATTGTAATAAACCAAACGAATTAAAATAATCATTTCCATTTACTCAATTCACCCCTCACCAACGAAACAGTAGGGAAGGTATTATATTCGATACAGAAATTTTGCTAGAAATACATGTTTTGAGGACCTTTTTGATTGTGTGCGTGTGCGCGCGCGCTTGTAGACAACATAACTCAAAAACGAAAAATCGGTTAAACACCAAACTTGGTTTTTAGGCTCGGTGTCTTCCAACGGTGCGACCGAACATTTTCAGCAAAACGCTCTCACACACAACTACTCTTTACACGGAAAATAGTTCGAAAATTTTATTTTCTACAAAATGGCTCTAACAATTTTAGTTGGAATACCATATGTTTAAGTTACTTTATGAAATGTATATCATGATTTTTCTGGGAATAGCCTCTGAAGACCTCTTCAATCTGGTTGACTCTTGAGAATGAGCCTTGAAACGAAACATGCTTTTCGTATTAGTTTCTTAGGGCTTTTCTCATTTGCATTAGCCAAGCAAGAGGGGACTGTTCCAAGAGGCTGAACATGTCAGTGCATTAGAACAAGCATCGCCTGCCAGTACTATGTACATAGTGTATAGTGCACCCAAAACTTCCTACCGAGATTTTACCGGAATCCAAAAAAAAAATGTTTTGAAAAATGTCCGTGGGGGTGCTTTGGGTAGCATATCTCAAAAATGAAATGTCCCTTAAATACCAAACTTGGTATTTAAGCTCAGTATCTTCCAAGGATGAGAAACGGAGCCTTTCAAGAAAAGCCCCCACCCCAAACTACCCTTTACATGGAAAATGTTCGAACATTTTGATGTTCTTAAAATTGGCTCTAACGATTTAAATTCACGACAAATAAACTGTAAATCTTAAATTTTACGAGAATAGCCTCTGAAGACCTCTTTATTCTTGATAATGTTTTCTGAATTTTGCATAACTGGTAAACCGTTACACAAATGCCTACTGCACTACAGATTTAGATCCTTTTAAAACACACAATTTATATTATAGATATTTTTTTCGTTGAGTTGACCATTTTAGAGATATTCCTTGTTATTGGTTACAGTTTGAAAATATTTTCTTATATGAGAACTTGTCAACTTCTGGCCACTCAAAGAGTTGGATTTCAATTCCATAGGAACAACATTTTAAAACATTTGACTGTGGTTTTAACCTGGTCTATTCCCTTATTTCTCTAACTAAGTCATAAGACCGTTTCTGCTAACGTTTATCTCTATTAGTATGAAGTAGATTTAAGAATAGGCTTATTGACAATAATTTGTTACAGATATTTAGAGCGCATTAGACTATCGCCTCTCTAAGGACATACCTATGCAGGTTAGAACATGATCACCAATATGAAGTGGTAATGTGCATAGAATAAAAAGGTTGCTGTTTCTGTGAATTCTAGGAGTTTTGATTTATTTTCCAATTTTACCGAGAAATCATTTAGCAGAGTAAGAAATGTGAAGCTATAGCATCAACCTGCATGCAGAATTCTTGATCATATTGCTCTGGAAATCTTGAATAACAAGTGACACTTGTTGAGTAAAAGTGTTAAATAAAATGGAAGCGGTCCTAATTAGTAAATGTCACACTTCATTTCAGTTTTCCTGGAGAATGCACAATATGCAGGATATTGCATTCAAAGTTATTACACACAATGGTAGTGTATCAAAATTCTAGTCCTCATGCTTATTTAAAATTTGATTTTTATTTTCTAAATTATGTTCCAATAAAAACGAATCACATGTATTTTTAAAACTATTAACACAAAAGAAACTTTAAAGTAAATGAGTTTACAAATAGATCTGTCATGTTCTATTTCTTTATATTAACTCGAATTATTGTAGAAAATGTTTACTTTTTGTATTCTCCAAAATTCTCTATTTTTAAAAATGTAATAATTTATTTTTTAAAACTGCAGCATTTTTTCGAAAACATAATATAACCATTTCCTTTAATGTACTTTTGATAGATAGTCTGAAGAGTTTGAAACGAATTAGTAAAACATTGCATTCGTGTGGAGCATTTTGATCACTGAAAGTATCGAAAGAAACGAGTGTTAAACTTAGGAGTGAGTGCCTATTAATAATCATGCCCTTACCATTTATATCTTCAGTTAAAATGCGCAAAGAGAAAAACGATTTGTTTTCTAAAGCTTAAAATTCATATCCTTTTATTATGATTTATTTTTAATTTTTCACAACGTTTTGTTAAATTTAACAGATGCATTAACTTAAACGCAGTTGTAGACTTTTAGTGCTGCAACGATTAGAAAATCTAATATGTTCCAATCACACGACTTTCTCTATCTGTTCTGCAAACAAAATATTCTTACACAAGATTATTCATTTATCTACATTATGCAAAGGTCTACATTTACTGAATTAGTCTTTGTCTTTTACATTTCATTAAATTAGGTGCTACAGATGACCTCCTTGTGCCAAAATGCGTCCTAACATACAATTTGCGCTTCAATTCTTAAAATTGCATTACGAATATCGTTCAAGTCTTCCAACGCTTCTAGATTATTTGCGTAAACATTTCCCTTAAGACGGCCTCACAGATAAAAGCCACAAGTGGTTAAGTCCGGCAAACGCGGTGGCCACAACCTTTGATGACATTCTTTTCTTCTGTGAATCTTTCAGGAATTGTGCTGATTCGTGTGAAGTGTGACAGGCAACATACGTATGTTCATGGGGTGGGAGCGTAAAGTTCCTAAAAAAAATCCGCATATACACATCAGAACAGTGTTCACTGTTGTTTCCAAAAATATCGGTCCCAGATACGACTTGCTAACACGGCACACCACGTTCTGATCTTTTTGGTGTAAAGAGGTTCTTCATTAATCATACAGGAATTGTTTGTTGACCCATATCTGGTGTTCTGGGAGTTCTTATGTCCTGTCAGATGGAACCAGGCCTCATCACTCATGAAATACAGCAGCAGATCCAACATTCCACTCCCAACGCTTGACATGACCACGTACAGTAATTCCTACGTTTTGCCTTGTCTTCTTCCTTCAGTTCTTGGACACATCTCTAAGGGCATGTTTGTAGGACTTCATCCCTGTATGGTGTAAAACACGTTGACAAGACCTACGTTCACCTGTTGCTATTTCTTTGGGTTCTGGATCATTCGTGCTCGAATATCCGCGTTCACAGCAAATGTACGAACATACGCGGCTCGATTCTGTTTTGCATTTGCAACTAGCCCTGCAGTACGCCACTTTGTCACCACACCCGCTGGTATGGAAACGCCAGGAAATGCCCCGCGTTTCTTTAAATCAACCGGTAGACAATTTCTTGAAGAGGATATCTCGCTGTTATATTTACTTCCCACGCCTTAGCAAAGTTGCAACAGCTTCCTTACTGACAATACACAACGTAGTCGCAATAGCTTCCTTCCTGACAATATAAAATGTAGCTTCCGTACTGACAATACAAAACGTAGCCGCAAAAGCTTCCGTACAGACAATACAAAACGTAGCCGCAACAGCTTCCGTACAGACAATACAAAACGTAGCCGCAACAGCTTCCGTACAGACAATACAAAACGTAGCCGCAACAGCTTCCGTACAGACAATACAAAACGTAGCCGCAACAGCTTCCGTACAGACAATACAAAACGTAGCCGCAACAGCTTCCGTACAGACAATACAAAACGTAGTCGCTACAGCTTCCGTACAGACAATACAAAACGTAGTCGCAACAGCTTCCGTACAGACAATACAAAACAGTCGCAACAGCTTCCGTACAGACAATACAAAACGTAGTCGCAACAGCTTCCGTACAGACAATACAAAACAGTCGCAACAGCTTCCGTACAGACAATACAAAACGTAGTCGCTGCAGCTTCCGTACAGACAATACAAAACGTAGTCGCAACAGCTTCCGTACAGACAATACAAAACAGTCGCAACAGCTTCCGTACAGACAATACAAAACGTAGTCGCTGCAGCTTCCGTACAGACAATACAAAACGTAGTCGCTGCAGCTTCCGTACAGACAATACAAAACGTAGTCGCTGCAGATTCCGTACAGACAATACAAAACGTAGTCGCTGCAGCTTCCGTACAGACAATACAAAACAGTCGCAACAGATTCCGTACAGACAATACAAAACGTAGTCGCTGCAGCTTCCGTACAGACAATACAAAACGTAGTCGCTGCAGCTTCCGTACAGACAATACAAAACGTAGTCGCTGCAGATTCCGTACAGACAATACAAAACGTAGTCGCTGCAGCTTCCGTACAGACAATACAAAACAGTCGCAACAGATTCCGTACTGGAAATACCAAACGTAGTAACTACAGCTTCCGTACTGACAATACAAAACCTAGTCGCTACAGTTTTCGTACTGACATTACAAAACGTAGTCGCTATAGCTTCCGTCCTGACATTACAAAACCTAGTCGCTATAGCTTCCGTACTGACAATACAAAACCCAGTCGCTATAGCTTCCGTACTGACAATACAAAACCTAGTCGCTATAGCTTCTGTACTGACAATACAAAACCTAGTCGCTACAGCTTCTGTACTGACAATACAAAACAAAGTCGCAATATCTTCCGTACTGACAATACAAACAGTCGCAACAGATTCCGTACTGACAATACAAAACAGTCGCAACAGATTCCGTACTGGAAATACAAAACGTAGTCACTACTGCTTATGTATTGACAATACCAAACGTAGTAACTACAGCTTCTTAACTGACAATACAAAACCTAGTCGCTATAGCTTCCGTACTGACAATACTAATGTAGTCGAAACGGCTTCCGTACTGACAATACAAAACCTAGTCGCTATAGCTTCCGTACTGACATTACAAAACGTAGTCGCTATAGCTTCCGTACTGACATTACAAAACCTAGTCGCTATAGCTTCCGTACTGACATTACAAAACCTAGTCGCTATAGTTTAAGTACTGACAATACAAAACCTAGTCGCTATAGCTTCCGTACTGACAATACTAATGTAGTCGAAACGGCTTCCGTACTGACAATACAAAACCTAGTCGCTATAGCTTCCGTACTGACATTACAAAACCTAGTCGCTATAGCTTCCGTACGGACATTACAAAACCTAGTCGCTATAGCTTCCGTACTGACAATACAAAACCTAGTCGCTATAGCTTCCGTACTGACAATACAAAACCTAGTCGCTATAGCTTCCGTACCGACATTACAAAACCTAGTCGCTATAGCTTCCGTACTGACAATACTAATGTAGTCGAAACGGCTTCCGTGCTGACAATACTAATGTAGTCGAAACGGCTTCCGCACTGACAATACAAAACGTAGTTGGTACTCCCTCCGTACTAACAATGAGATCCTATGTGAAAAGCTATTTATTTTATGACTGTAATTCATACTGAAGAATTAAAGTGCAGCAATTTAAATGCAGCATAGACACAGACCGCACTGCATACACAGAACATACTGAAGGGCGCGTACTGCCTGAGGCAATATTTATATACTATTCACAAAATCTGCCGACATTTTATGAGTTTTATGTCATGTTTATAATATCTGATGTTCAGTTGTTTTTATTCCTTTGCTTCCCAAGTTGAAATCGCTGGATGCAAAGTTTTATTATTCCTTGTGCTTTCGTCGCATTTAAGTGTTTTGATTTTCTCGATGCGATTTTGTTTTTCAACAGTATCTATAGTTACGTGTTGATTTTTCTGGCTGGTGACGCTATGTTATCATGAAGAAGGAGGTTTCTTCACGTGCAATGAAAAAGGCCGTTTAGAGATAACGCGAAAAATGTATTCGTGGTGAATTATACGCGCCCATGGATTCACAGCGTTCAACAATGTAAAGAATTGCATCGAGCGATTACAGTTTATCTTTGGAATTGTACAATAATAACTATAAAAATAAACTGCGACTCTACAAAAATCCTAGCAACTTATTGTTTAAGAAGCCGCCAGGTGGTCTGGGTCTGTGAAGCCCAACAAAAAAAATTGTCCTGAGAGGAGTCAAACATAAGCGCGAGTAGACTTAACAATCCAACATTGGACGAGCGCTTATAGAAGCGATACATATAACTGCTTCATGCCTCATAGCGTGCTTATCAAAATCAACGAAATAAACGAATGTCATACAAAAAAACCGAAGATGGTGATGTAAACGTAGGTTTTACAGTTTCTATCAATAGTGTCTAAAGGACCTGCAGTATTAGGCCGCAATACATCTTGAAATTGTCATTCTTGGAATACACTGTCCAAAGTATAAATATGGCGAGGAGTTGCGCTTTGCAGTTTTTTTTTTTTTTTTTTTTTTTTTTTTTTTTTTTTTTCATGGATAGCTATTCCACAGTTTGCAGATTTAAAATTAATCTTGACTGAATTATGACTCATTCATCGCTGACTTGATATGGTAACAAATGTGACAATTGACTCAAACATTGTTTAGAAATAAAGTCTTAAATTCACTGCTGCAAATAAGTCGCTCGACGTTTGGACGCGCAGACAGTTTACATCTGCACAACATCCATTGCTCGCGCACCACTGCGTGCCAATACTCCAGTCTCTCATGTTTCCTGGAAGCCAAAACTTGGAGAAATATCTGGAAAACAGAGAAGAATCAGGTCATCTCGCGTTCCTGATACATCGCGCCGCTCTTCCTCTTCTTGTTTACACACCAAGGCGAACGTGAAGATGACTGTACTCACTGTTTTGTTTTGGTCACGCGTTGTTTACAGCTCCTAAACTATTTATTGTTTCTTATTTTAACTGCGTACGGTACTGTAAATTAATTAGGAATGCTCACAAGCGTGTTTGGACGTAAGTTTGTGAGTTTACGACATGCTATACAAAATATAAAGGCAACGCTGTGACTTGTTGCGAAAGGCTAGGAGTATGGCAGTGAATGAGCTTATCTTGTGCTGATATTAAACGAGTTTATGTTATCTTTCCTTCTCTGTGCTCTAAACGGCTAAGGTATTTAACCTGGTTGCAGTAATTTTATTCCTTAACATGTGCATTTCTTTATTCGCATTATGAGCATTACATGTTAGCTGTTTGGAACGTGAGTGTCAACTTGAGATACCCACTAGCTAGCCCAAAAGCGCAGTTAGCCCTTCGTGCGTTATAAAACATCAGAACTCAACAGGGCAAACCCTAGCATACGCCGGTTAGTGGCGTTGGAAGCGAGAGCGACATTCGTTCTTCTCCTCTTGCATATGAGCGTAAACGGCGAGGGAACGAGGGACTTGCACTAGAATATACTTGAGTTGTTACACCGAGATCAAAAAAGCAATTTGGTAAACGGATATTATGAAAAACCGAAATGTTAGTGGCCATGTTATGCAAAACATAAAACCAATCTGATTACAGCCGGTACTTCGGTTACGGAAAGGCTAGAAACTGCTAACCAAAGCAATAGTTTCGAGAACATTATATTTTACTGAAAGTGTCCTGTTTCTAACATGAAGCTTATGTTGTCATTGTTGCTAAGCTTAAACATGTGTTTTCAAACAATTGCCTACGCATCGTACTGACGACTGCTATACTCCACGGCATTACCACGCATGTAAAAGGTGTTGTATTCCACTCTTATCCCGAATGACTTTTCCATAACTGGTAAACCGTAAGATATAGACAAGAACTTATTACACAAAAATGTAGATCTCGTCAAAATACACAGTTGATGTCGTTTACGTTTTTGTTGTGGGGCTAACCGTTTCCGAGATACACCTTGTTATATGCAAAGACCTTGGAATTATATTACTTAGACTCACCGCTGGCGCTGATGTGCTGTCGCTAATTGAAACCTCTCGCGCAGGGGTAGGTGACGGGCAAACGTGCTTTTTACCATATGTTCAGTACGATTAAAAGGCTTTAAAAATGAGGTGGTTTAAGGGTATTAGAGTTTAATAATTAACATGGTGCATTTCTATGCTGCATAGCTGCACCAACCACCAGAAAAATGATTCCGAGATCACTTTCTATCATTCCGATAAAAATAAATATTTACATTTGTGTTCCAAATTCATTCCGATTTATTCTTGTGGGTTTCCTCGGTCACTAAGCGAATGATAATTTATTTTAGGTTCCCAATAGATAAACTGGAATTATTGAGTAAGTCATCAGCTGCTCTGATACGTAACAAATTTGTGTCATCGAAATATCACAGACTATACTCAGTGCATTTAGCGAAAAATGGTTTCCATGAAAATAAAGGCAAGATGATGCTAAACCCTGACACAGTTCCTTCAGTTTTTAGTTTCCCTTGTTATCTGACGAGAACGCTAATTTCATTCTTATAACTATTTTGTATATGTTTCATTAGCATGAGAAGACAGCGTTAGAATATTAGATTCAATATTATAATTTGTCCTAAACAAAAAAACAAAAAACAAAAACAAAAAACAAACAAAAAAAAACCGAAATCTCGAGTTAGTTAATTTTTCAAATCTGTAATTTCAGACTGAAAAATGACCCCACAGGGTGCAAAAAGGAATTTTGCAAAATGTTTAGAACATAAAGAATGTCAAGTAATAGCCTATTCTAATTTTAGATTTGTTTATAAATTATTTCAGGAAGCACAGATCATACACTCCTGTTGTGCACATATTTAATATACCTATCTTATCTATCTATTTCAAATATGCCACAAATACTGACAGAAAATGTTTACTTAACGTCTTGAATATAGTTTACTGAAGAGGAAATCAAGAATTCACGTTTATTTTAGTTTTATACTGTATATACTATCTCTGAAACGCCAGTATCACCTATGTTTGTTTTTTTTCTGCTAAATCATTTTATTTATTTGTTTGCTTTCATTTATTTACATGCCATGCCGCCTTAGGTAATATCGCCGTATTACCACTTTGACTTTCTATAACGATTGATCAAATAGTTGTACATTAAAACTGTACTTCTCGATTAACTTAACACACATTCAGTATCGCATTCATATTTCCAGACTCTTGAGGGTGGGGAATAAGAATTGCTTCATCAGACTAGAATCAAACCCACCACATGTTTCATTTTTAATTCAGCATTTTGACCACTTTACTGCAGAGATACTTTTAACAAGCCCTCTTTATAATTCTGGTTGACGACTTTGTGCATTAAAGTAAAAAGAAGAAAGTGTACATGGAATCACTGAGAAGAAGCTGAGAAAACGGAATTAAAGCTGAATTATGCTCTCTGTGATGCTTACATCGTGTTCGTAAAACACTTGAATTCAAGGTATGCGATATTCAAGTTCAATGATAATATTTACTTCTGTTTTGTTCAGCTGTGGGATGAAATTCCGTCTAGTCAATGAAGTGATTTTATTCAACTCCCAACAGGACATTCAAGGTCTAATCCCTGTGCGTAGATGCTGACGATCATAAAGAACGTGTTGTCGCAATTATTTCCTACTCAGGTATCCTTATGACGTAATTATAGCTGTTTTAAATTTCACTACACCAAGGGAGTCTTTTGCCCTCCACCAGACTATTTCATATTACGGCACATTATCTGGCGTGTAGGGGCTTGGTTATATGCCTCCCATCCTGCTGGTATCTAGAATGAACCGCCACCTGGTTGGGGGAACTCTAAGGAGAGTGCTTCTTGCCACATTTAGTCTTAGATTGCACTAGTCCAATAGCCGTGCGTTTCTTCAAACGTATTTATTAATTATAAAACAACACACTCGAACAAACTGTTAACTAGAACTCAGGACACTACAAAGAAAGTATAGTAACTGAGAAAGCCATATGCATAAACACTACAAATACCAGAGTTTCTGATAACGGTTTCTTGTGAATGCAGTTCTGACTTTCGTGTTGTTACATTTGGGATGACTCATCGCTATTTGCAGAGAAAATCTTAGTTGGAAAGAAATAATGCCAGTGTATGCAACATCAATACATGTTTATTCTCAGTAACCATCTCACATAAAACTACTACGAAAAGATAAGAAAGAACTGATAGAAGGAAAAAACAAAAACAAAAGGGAAAACCAACAAAATAAACATATAAATGAGAACACCCAAGTAATTTCAACACGAATTGTAATATTTACTGATCGAATGTAAAAAAATATCCAAATAATAAAACCGATTTCTTACATGTTATAAGAATCTTACTAATTAGAAAATAAAGCAGGAATTAAACTAAATTTTACTCATCAATGACCGTATTACTGAAAACTATAATGTACTTTTGAAACTTTTCAAATGAAAAGCAGATTCTACGTTCCGACAAACAAGATTTATAATGCGAAAAAGTTCGTATCACTTCGCATGATGTGTTTGGGGAGTATTTGAAATATTTTATCAGTTCCGTATCAGTATCACCAAGCAAATAGAATTTGTGGGGATCGAAAAGTGCGGCTTGTATGCGATACGTCACGCTGAACCCTGCATTCTTTTCAATTCACTTTTCATGTTCGTCTTTATTTCAGGTAGAATGCTCGTGAATTGGTACATACGTCTTGACAGTTCAAATTGCCACACAGATTCAGTTCAGCTCCATACATCTGGACTGTAACAGTGGGTAACTTTTTGAACAAATTTGCAATCAATAATATGTTTCTGTGAAGCTGTCCTGTTACTAAGCGTTTGACAGTTTGTATACTAGAACTGCCAAAGGTTTCTAAATGAGTACATTAATAAGTACACTGCTAGAAAACTTCCCACTTACCGACGTGGTTCTGTGTTATGCAGAGATGGGTTGCACTGTATGCCGACCTTTGCTCGTGCAAGTAGCGCCGCGTGGTATTGTCAAGTACGGCCACTCTACTCTCCATAAGGAAATTGTTACGAACTTTCTGGCTCTGGTATTTAGTTTTCTTATATTGTCAATGTTTCAGCTAATACGACAATCACAGAAAAAGTGATAGATGGTCTTGCGAGCTTGTGTAGGCATTACGTGAAATGAAATAATTATGCTTGTGAAGTGGGACAGAATTTCGAATTCTAAGTCCGTCAGTGTTTCTTGACTTGTTTCAAAAGTTACCTGTACCGGTGCAACAGTGTGGACGCATATAAAAATACTGTAACGAATGTCTTTATTGCCTCAATAACTAATTTCAAATACAGTCTTTGATTCACTGCTGCAAATAATTCTCTTCACGTTTCGATGAGTTGACAGTTTACTTTTGCACGTCATCCATGGCTGGCGCACCACGCGTGCTAACACTCCAGTCACTCACGACTCAGTACAATTCACAACACAACAGCCAGGAGCCAGGAGCAGGAACTAGTCGCCCGAGTGTACTCGGGCGGGGGCAAATCAACACTGCAGTCCTGCCTCCTTTTATAGCTAGAACATGACGCCGCAAACTTTCTGGAAACTTTTCGAAGATACTGTAAGCTGAAGCTTGAAGAAGAAGAAGAAGAAGAAGAAGAAGAAGAAGAAGCGAGAAGAGCCACGCTTTCACGGAAAGAGTCTCACGTTTCTGTTACGTCTGCCGTTCTTCTGTGTTGCTTACGCATCCCAACAGCGATGACTCACATGAAGGCGACTTTGAGAACCATTGCATTAGACAGCACTGTCATAATATATCAATATATACATGCTTACACAATCGTAGATGAATTGGCTTTTATACCGTGCGACCCAAATATATCCGAACCGCTGCGCGGAGCTTTTGCACTCATATACACAAGGTCACGGTGCTCACTTGTTTCTGTGTGCTCTAAAAGTAAAGTATTGAACTGACGGTGATATTGTGTGGTTGAGTTATCACCAGTGTGCTTTATTATTTTGACTTTATTTACTCAAAAGGTGTATTATGGCTCAGCATCTGTTTTCTACTATACAGCGTGTATTCATTTATGGGTCGTATGTGTTAACACCTTTGGTGAATGGACTCTCAGTAGTGTATACAATAGAAAAATTGACCTACATTTAATATTTTTCAGGGATGAGGCTTGCTTCCACCTTCATGGATGTGTGTACACAAAATAATCGTTATTGGAATTCTGAGAAACCTAACATTGCTCATGAAATACCCCTTCAAGACGAACAAAATTGTTTTTGGTGCGCCATTAGGGGAGAAAGAGTTATAGATCCATTTTTTTCGATTCAACAGTTGACGCCCATACATACGTGCATAAAACTTAGAGAGAGAGTGATTTCGCCTTTTTTTTTAACAAGACTCTGCTACAGCTCATACAACCAATATTTCGATGAGATCAGTTTAGATTAGATTAGATAGCGTTCTGTAGGTTCGTTTAGGCTAGGAAGCCACTGAAATTAGAACTTGTCAAGACATATACATGTATACATATGTTTATATACTAGGGGGGAAAGGTGTGCTTCAGGACACAATTATTAGTAGAGATCTGGGGTAAATTAAACTATAAAGTGTAAAGACAAACCTACACATCCTGGAAGAATTGAGCCAAATATCCGCCAGGAAATTGTCAGCATTTTTCAACGTGAACTACGGCGAGTGACGGGTAGTTTCCCAATGAAATGGCCGCGCTCGCCAAAGCGTCTCGCAGGGCAGCGGATCGTGGGTTCGAGTCCCGCCTTGGGCATGGGTGTTATATGTTTGTGTATGTGTATGTAAAAAGTAAAACAGAAATTCGGTAATCATACAGTAATCAAAGTAAACAAATTAGGTAAATAAAAAGTAGGGTATGCAGCGTCGGAGTCCCGATCAGACTCCGGAATAAAAAAAAAAAAAATGAGGTGTCAAAACTCTATGGACAACGGTGGTGGCCAGTTTCAGCATCTCGTTTAATAACATTGGTGAGTAAAACCTTTAAAAGTAGTTTTAAAAATGTCGAATGGGTTCATGCGCACCTTTCTATGATTGCGGCAGGCAAAACACCGAAGGCGCGCACAGGCAAAACACCACGCAGCCGATTCGGACGTTTTTGAATCACACGATAGAATAAGACATTAACCATTATAATTATGGGTTATTATTTTGTAATTCTGGACGTAGTGTCTCTATGTTAGTTATTTCCCTTATGATATGATACTGGATAGAAAGAATTATTTTTATTAATTTCGAGATGTTTATTTGTATTTGTGCGTTATAATGACGATAATTTGCATGGTCATTATTTCTAGGTGCAAAATACTGGTTATTTTTCATAACCTAATTCATATATTTATGTATGTGTTTATATAAAACACATGTTTATTTTGGCTAGTAGTGAAATATATAGCTTATGTATATATAAGGATAACCTGATAACGTGTATTTATTTCGCTACATATGGACAATAAAGTGCGTTGGGTACAAGAAAAAAGGTACGTGGCAGCCCGGGAGCTTGGTTGCCCATTTCCCCGAAAGCCGTACAGAATTTCTATCTGTGGCTGATATATCGTGTAAAAGAGCGAGAGTGTAAACGGTGCAAGGCTGAACTAGTGTAGCTTACCTCACTCTGAAAAGCAAACTTCGGCAATAACCACACTCTGTAAACATAGGGCGTGTTTTGTAAGATAACAACAAGACCTTTCTGTCGATAATTAACTAAGTATTAGATTATCCAAAAGTTTCAGTTCATATAACTCATTTAGCACATTGTCTCTAAAGCTGAACCGAGAGTAAGAACAAACACTCTTGAGGTGTGCAAACAATGAAATGGCTGGCATTAGAGTACTCACAGCGATAAATGTTTTGCCAAGACTTCAAAGTCTTCAATTTACCTTCCTGTAGCTTGAGTGCTGAACTCATTAAGATCCATTTCATCTTTTATTTTTATTTTCAATTTTATATATTTAGTGCAGAAGGTAAACATAATTTTATGTGTTTGATAACTGAAGAGTTCGGTTGCAGAAAAGAAAGAGCTGTGTAAGCCCTGGTGGCGTAACGGATAACAATCAAAGAGATAATACATAGTTATGAGTGAACATTTCCATTAAAAGGTAGCACACGCGGGGAACTGGATATACCTGTCAAGAAGGAACACTGGCCGCACTTGTCCTTAGTGGCTAGACCTCTCGCCTCTCACCTAGACGGCCGGGGTGACCGTATGTGAGTTTTGTGGTGGACAAAGCGGTGCAGTGTGTAGGTGTGTGTGTGGGTGTATGTATGTGTGTCTGTGTGGGTGTATATGTGTGGGTATATGTGTGTTGAGGTATGAGTGTGTATGTGTGTGTGGGTGTGTGTATGTGTGTGGGTGTTGGTGTGTGTATGTGTGTGGGTATATGTGTGTTGGTGTATGTGTGTTGGTGTATGAGTGTGTATGTGTGTGGGTGTGTGTATGTGTGTGGGTGTGTGTATGAGTGTGTATGTGTGTGTATGTGTGTGGGTGTTGGTGTGTGTATGTGTGTGGGTATATGTGTGGGTATATGTGTGTTGGTGTATGAGTGTGTATGTGTGTGGGTGTGGGTGTGTGTATGTGTGTGGGTGTGGGTGTGTGTATGTGTGTGGGTGTTGGTGTGTGTATGTGTGTGAGTGTATGTGTGTGGGTGTGTGTATGTGTGTGGGTGTGTGTATGTGTGTGGGTGTATGAGTGTGTATGTGTGTGGGTGTGTGTATGTGTGTGGGTGTGTGTATGAGTGTGTATGTGTGTGTATGTGTGTGGGTGTTGGTGTGGGTGTGTATGTGTGTGGGTATATGTGTGTTGGTGTATGAGTGTGTGTGGGTGTGGGTGTGTATGTGTGTGGGCGTGGGTGTGTGTATGTATGTGTTTGTGTGAATGTG